>CM045464.1:399502-414502 GCA_024666655.1 Dascyllus trimaculatus | reverse complement strand
ACTGAGTTGAAGCTGCTTCAGCTGCTCAGTGAGTTCGGCTCTGATAAAGAGGTTGAACCTGACGGAGACCAGGATCGTCTCATGAAGCTTTCAGGAGCAGCGGCTCAGTTTTACCCAACAACAAAGACCCTCTGTGTGCAGGAGGACGGGGGGCGGCTCGGCTCCACGGGGGTCTATCGGGTATCCAGGGTGTGGAGGACGGGGGAGGACGGGGGAGGGCGGGGGAGGACGGGGAGGACGGGGGAGGGCGGGGGAGGACGGGGGAGGGCGGGGGGCACAATGACCCCAGTGTCCTCCGGTGTGGTTCTGCTGGGGGTTTGTGGGTAAAAGGAGGAGGTTCCCAGGTTTAATCAGGGTCATTAAACATGCATGGAGGAGGTAATGATCCAAAACATGGCCGATCAACTCCCGTGTCCACTTCCTGTTCCCCTCGCCTCACCCCGACTCCCACCTCCCACCTCCCACCTCCCACCTCCCCCTCCACGCTCTGGTCCGTCCTCATGGAGCCCATCAGCGACGTCAAACCGACTCCTGCACAACAATCGATTTATCAGTTAACAGTTTGAGACGTACGGATCCTAAACAGGAAGTGGCTGCAGCCGTGGCAACAAAATCCTACAAAATAATAGTAAAAAAATCTGTTTGAGAGGAGCTGAGAAAGTCTGGCAGCAAAGATACAAAAAAAAAATTAAAAAAGGTGGAATGCAGAAAAATACAAACAAGTTTAAAAAAAAGTGAAATTAAATGGAAAATATTTGTAAAATGATAATATTTGCTGGTTTTTAATGCAGTAAAATGGTGTAAATCTCTTTCAATCAAAGAACAAATAACATGTGAATTAATCATTTCTTCTGTGGTTTTACTGGATATTATCTGTATTTTAGGGAAACAGATTTGTACAATAAAAGTTTAAAAAAACACAATTTTTCTCTCAACAAAACGGCAAAAATCTAAAAATCCAGTCTGTTAATTCAAATACACCAGAAATAGTGAAGTTTTAGCGTCAAATGTCTTAAAAGAACAGAATATTATTTATAAAAATGCTGATTTTTGGTGTTATTTACAGTTTTATCCTGTTATTTTGTGATAAACAAGCAAATTAATTCTTTCCTGGGTCTCATGTATTTTTTATAGAAGAGGAAAAAATCTGCAAAATATTTTTCTTAATTTTTCTTTGAGAAAATTGGCAAATATTCACATATAATTTACTGATTTAAATACAGTTTAAAAGTCGTGTAATTTTAGCTTCAAGTGTTTTTAAAAAAAACAAAATATTAATAAAAATACAGATTTTTTAATTTACATATTAGAGTTTGGGCCTTTTTGTGGCATTTGAAAACTATTATTTTACTGGATGTTATCAGTAATTTAGCAAAATAGGAAAAATAAATAAAATTAAATATTTAATTTTATTAATTTTATTTTTTTAAACATTTTTCAGTCTTTAAAATTCAGAATTTTTCTTTCAACAAATTGGAAAGTAAATATAATAATTTGATTTAAATAATTTTAGCAATTTATACAAAAAAATATTATTATTATTATTAATTGTTAAAAGTAATTTATTTCCACTTTGTTCCACTGAAACAGAGCGACAGACCTTTACTTTTATTTCCCAGTGTCCACCTCTGAACAGGACAGAAGAGCCTTTAAATATTAATTAAGCTCTGAGCTCCGTTCTGAGTCGACCTCCTCGCTGTCGTCCTTTCACAGCCTCAGAGCTTCGGATCCTGACCTCGGACTGAACAGAGCATCGGTGTGAACGTGACGGAGGAGGGGAGGAGGGAGGAGGTCTCTAAGGGCTTAGTGGACCCTCTAAGACCCTGTTCTGCTCCTCACCTCCTCAATAGAGCACAGCTAATCTGGGGCTGCCTCCCTCTCGTCTCCACGGCGACCGCCTCCCTCCCTCCCCCTCCGACTGTTTTCCATCCCGCTGAAGGACGGCAGGGCAGCGGGCCGGACGGACTCGCTGATGTAGTCCAGAGACCTCTGAGCTGCAGCCTGTCGGAGCTCAGAGGCCTCGGTCCAACTGTCGGACGTCTGCTGCTCTGTGGCCCAGAGACCGGATCCGTCCAGACCGCCGACGGATTAGAGACGCAACCAAATGTATCCAGACGCCCTCCGGGGCCAACGCCATGCTAACGCCACGCTAACACCACGCAAACACCATGCTAACACCACGCTAACACCACGCTAACACCACACTAACGCCACGCTAACGCCACGCTAATGCCGCATCCAGCCGTCCACATACTTTTGACCGGATCAGGCGTCTGATCAGGAGAAACCAGCACGTCTCTGCATGTGTCGTTGATGCTAAAACGATGCACAGCCAGAAGTCTGTGGACGCTGTGGGCTCAGTCACGATGATCAGCCGTCCACATACTTTTGGCAGGGCTGTGCATCGTTTTAGCATCAACGACACGACTAATTAGCTCACTTTTGCTGCTCAGTATGAACAGAAAACTCACTGCATGCTATTTTTACACATTTTAAGCTCCTCCAGTGTCACTTTACGGCGTTTAACGGACGGTTCAGGGTCATGTAGGAATCCTGCAGGAGGCCTAGCTGGATCTGTGAAGCGTCTCTGGTGCAGGTTTTGCTCATCGTCACGTCTTAAAGGACCTTTTATCTCCATTTCGTGGATCAGAATCGCAGGAGAGACTCGTTATTTAAGTGAAACCAGAAGCAGGGAGCCACTGGAGAGGTTCCATGTCACTACCTCGTCAGCCTCTGGCTCCCGGGGGTCTCGGTGTCGGCTGCCGGACAATGGGACAGCTGTATCCAGATCAGCCGCGGAGCTACAAGGCCCCCGGGGGCGGGATTAGGCCAATTAGTAGCTGTCAATCACCGTGGCATATCATGGACAGCTCGATCAATACCGGGATGAATGGAGGAGGGGGGCGGGGCGGGGTGGAGGGGGGCTGCTGGGTAAACCGAGCTGAAAGTGTGGCGAAGAGCAGGGAGGGAAGGCTGGAGGGAGACGGAGCGAGAACCGGAGCTTTGAAGGGAAAAATATAAAACAGAACGCAGGAAAAACGTCCCTAAACGTCCAGAACACCAGGAGGTCATGGAGAAGGAGGAGCAGGAGGAGAAAAGGCTCTAAAACAGAGGAGAACCAGCCAAAGATGAAGGTTCTGATTATAGACTAAGTGGCCAAAAGTATGTGGACACCCTCTGGACCAACATCATGATAATCCAATGCACTGTGACGTTCAGCTGTCCACATACTTTTGGCCACATCGGCTGTAGAGAGATCAGCATGTTCCTGTCGGTTTTAACACGTATGTTTATAGATGATATGTCCAGAAGTCTGAGGACACACATCGTCTTATTGCACATACATGTCAAGCCTGGTCGTCCACACACTGTTTGGACAGGGGGAGCCATAAAACAGGACAGATAGATGATAAAACAAGACGCACACAGGAGCAAATGCAATAAAAACTAACATTAATTTAAATGTAAACCCGAACAAACCAGGTCAAAGCTGTAAATGACGTCCACATCAACAGTTTTTACATCAAAACGAGTCCATTTCACAGCAAAAGGTGAAACTATTTTGCAGATATTATGATGTTAATTGAAGGAAATATGGCGCATATTAATGACGAGAAACTGGTTGAAGATTTTTCTCATTAAACCAAAAATAATATCCAGTAAAAACCCAATAAAAAGGTATTAATTCACATGTCGACTGTAGAAAATCAGGTTGAGACTGAAAATAAAATCTACATTTTACTGTACAGTGACATCATTTTTTTAAACTACATTTAAATCAGCAAATACTAAATATTTCACACATGTCGGCTGTTATTTGAAGAGAAATGATCTGTATTAAGGAGGAAAAAATACAGATTTTCCTTGTTTTGTTAAATTACAGATACAATCTCATAAAATCACAGTTAAGTTTTATTATTAATTAATTATTTTCTCATTAAACCACAAATAATATTTAGTAAAAACCAGATTTAAAGGTATTAATTCACGTGTTGACTGTAAAAAAAAAAAAAAAAATCAGGTAAAAATTGTAAATATTGTTGTTTTTTTACAGAAGATAATCCACTCCCTTAAAACATCTGACTGTAAAACAATAATAAATAAAATATCTATCAAGTAATTATATTTTTACTTTATTTCTATCAGCAGAAAATATAATTACAGACATTTACAAGGAAAAATGGATGAAAAATAAATAAAAATTAGCTGTTATTTTACTGATTTTCCCTGTTTTTAATTGACATTTAATGACCAAATTACTGTGTTAAAATCTGCTAATATTATCTTTATTTTACAGATAATTACTGCTGATTTTTACAGTTCACACGGTTTGTGAACGTCATTTTTATCCTATGTTTTCGTGCACTTTAAGACATATTTCACCGTGAAGCTGCAGCCTGATGGAGCAGCTGAAACACCATCAAACCAACCCTGGATGCACAAACTGAGTTCCTCCGCGACTGAACTGCTTTTGTGTTTTGAAGGAAACGTAATTTTAGTTTGAGATAAATGGATTTTTAGCATCAGGCGTTTATCGGAGCTCCACGACGACGGCTGCATGTCAGAACCCTGGTTGGTAAAACAGCCCAGATTAAAGCCTTTCACAACTCGTCTGGAGCTTCTCCTGCATTTCCTGGCTTAGCAGGGAGACGGTTTTATTTTTACAGTGCAGCGGAGAATCAATATGTCTTGGAAGGAGGACGACAGGGAGGCAGGAGGAGGAAGGAGAGCGAGATGAATGTGAGGAAACGAGGAAGAGGACGACGGGCAAAGGGAGCGCAGATGGTTGATAAAGGAGCTCGGCTTCATGGCGGAGCAGAGAAGGAGTTCAGCAAAGACGTGAAAGACGCCTCGACAAAGTCATTTAAACTGAGAGACACTGGAAGAATGGAAGTGAATGACAGAATGGAGGGAGAGAGGAAGAGGAAGGACGGAGGCGTCGCACATCTGTCGCATCCAGAGCATTATTAGGAAATAATCGGGGACGATTTCAGCGCTAAAAGGCCGCTGTTCCCCCTTTTTAGTGGGATTTCAGCTGATTGAGCTGAAAGTGAATGGACCGCAGAGGCAGGAAGGGCAAAGAGGAGACGGAGAATCAGGGATGGAGAGACGAGGAGGATGCGAGCAGCACAAAGAGAACAAAACAGAGACGGAACAAGAATGAAGGAGGAGGTAGACGGAGACGGAGAAAAGGCCAGATGAGAGCAGAGGATGAGAGGAACATCTGGCACGACTCTCACAAAGTTCCCTTTGAGTGTTCGCATGTGAGGAGGGGAGGACGGGGGAGGACGGGGGAGGCAGCAACCAGGCGGCTGCCACACTCACTTAAACACGCCTGGACGGACGCAGAAGCAGATCGAAGGCCTGAGAAAGGAGACGAACCCGGGCGAGGCGGGAGGGAGGAGGCCAGATGGAGGGGAGGCCGAGGGGGAGCTGATTGATTTACCCTCCTGTCCAAGGCCAGCGAGTCGAGTCATCATCAGGAGGGCTTCTGATCTTCATGTCTGATGGTAGAAGTAGTCCTGCTTCGGTTTTCTGACGCGCCTCCTAAAAACAGCTGATTATCTCCAACGTTTCTCAGAGCGACGACCCGAAATATGAAACGTGTTCGGAAGGAAAAACCCAGAAATGCTCAGTCCAGGTCCTAAAAGCTGCAACATGCATCCAGTCTGCAGGTAGAAGCAGCTCCGGTTTGGTTTCCTCACATGAATCCAGCAAAAAGCATCCAGTGGTTTGGATCCAGCTGCTCATCCTCAGTGTTTCCTTTCTGATTCCTGCTTTTCGACGCTCTTTAAACAAGGATTCTGTGTTCTAATCGAAACTTCTTGCATCTGTTTGTCTTGAGTTCTAGTGGAAGAACCAGGAACGCTGCAGTTTTGACTTAAAGTTCTTCAGATCGGCGTCTGAGAAGCTGCTAAATGCTTTCAGTCTGCAGGTAGAAGCAGCTCTGCTTCGGTTTTCTTAGACGTTTCCTGCAAACGCAGCGAAAAGCATCCAGTGGTTTGGATTTTCAGTTTGAGTACAGCCGTCGTCTGGTTCTCCTGATGTGTCCTTTCTAATTTCTGTTTTTCAACACAAGGATTTCGTGTCCTTCTAATCTAAACATCTGTAATTTAACCCCTTATTAACGCCGGTTGTCACAAATTTGCAACCTACCGCTGCAGCTGAGATAGCGTCTGTATTCACCCAATGCTGGTTCGTGCATATTCAATACCTAGGAACCTTTAGCAAGCACTGGTTTCTCTTAGGACGGCATTTGTGGCATCAATAAAAAAAAAAAAGTACCATTAATGCCTGTTGCATCACACCTTTATATCTACTGTATGTTCTATAGACAAACTAACAATCTGCACTTAATTTAACAGCAACTTGAAATAAAAAACATAAAATGATTGTTTTTATATAATTGTAAATAAATTCAGTTGTCAAGGGGTTAAAAATCCCAGAAACGCTGCAGTTAATGCATAAAAGTTCTTCAAATAAGCGTCTAAAAATGCCTCCAGTTTGCTCATATGAACAGCTCTGGTTTGGTTTTCCTACATGCATCCTGCAAAATGCTACAAAATGCATGCAGTGGTTTGGAATTTCAGTTTAAATATCACTTTGGTCAGCGCAGATGTTCTTTCCTGTTCTTATTATTTCTGTTTTTCCACACAAGGATTTCGTGTTCCTCTGATCTAAACATCTTGCACCGTGTTGTTCTGTTAAACGTACTGCAATGAAAAACCCAGAAATGCTGCAGTTCATGCAAGAAAGTTCTTCAGATCAGCTTCTAAAAAGCTTCTAAATACATCCAATTTGCACATATGAACAGCTCTGGTTTGGTTTTCTTACATGCATCCTGCACAACGCTGCAAAATGCATGCAGTGGTTTGGATTTTCAGTTTAAATATTGCTGTTTTTTGGTTCGCTTATTTCTGTTTTCCGAGACTTCTCTGTTCCTCTAATCCAACTATCTTGCATCGTGTTGTTCTGTTAAACGTGCTGCAATGAAGAACCCAGAAACGCTGCAGTCTCACATGAAAGTTCTTCAGATCAGCGTCTAAAAAGCTGCTGAATGCCTCCAGTTTGTTCGTATGAACAGCTCTGGTTTGGTTTTCTCTGCTAAATGCATTCAGTGCTTCGCTTCCTGTTTCTCGTGACTCCTGTGGATGAGGAGTTTGGCTACAGAGAACTGATCCGTCCCTCGGTTGGGTTTCTCTGTTTAGTTTGCAGGTGGAATTAGTCCTCGTTGGGTTTTCCTACATGCTCTGTGCTGCAGTTCAGGGTTTGTGATGGTCAGTTTAAAAATAGCTCCCGTTGGGTTACGTAACGTAAAGCAGCGTCCCAGAGAAGCTGCGGTTCATAGTTGGTTAAAGCTCCTCAAAGTGTCTCTAAAGCTGCAGAATGATTCCAGTTTGCATTAAAAGCAGCTCTGAAGTGTCTCCTTCCTTTAATTATCATCATCTCTGCTGTTTTTCTCGACTCCTGAGGCTGAGGATGTCGTTCTTCTAATCTACGGAGGTAGATTTACTGATTATCGACTCAGAAACTCTCCATCCTGCAGCCTGTTTGACCACAAACCCAGAACACTGGACCGGTTCTAGCAGAAGAACCAGAGACGCTCCTCCAGATGCAGGCGCTGGTTTCGTCTCTTCGGTCTGATCGTCCTGAATGCTTCTCATTTCCCTGGGAACAGCAGCGATGCCTCTAATCTACAGAGATGTATTTAGTCCCTCGAGTCATCTTGTTGTTATTATTAATTCAAAACCTCTTAACAAGGATATTTTCCGCCTGTTTTCACTGTTAAGGAGCCTCTGAATAATTCATCACTAACATATTGTTCGAACTTTTTGGAGGAAATCTTTTGAAACTTTCCCTCCGCTGCATATTTTACGGTATCTTTCCCCCCATTGACAGAGAGACGTCGGTATTTAAGCTCCTCTTTCTTCCTTAAACTTTTCTCCGGTTGCAGTCGTGATCTCGTCCCTCTCTTCAGAAGCGCTCGCCCTTTCACATCCTAACAGGCGTGTTTTCCGCCTGTTTTAACCCTTAAGGAGGCTCTGAATAATTCATGGGCTTGTCGCTCCCACTAGTTTTGCTAATGGCCCGGTCACAAAGCCATACATTTGTAAATGAGAGTAATCCGCCTCCATGTGTGCGTCGAGCCGCGGCGTTTTGTGGCGGCCGGCCTTCTCTCTCTCTCTCTGTGTGTTTTAGCCGTCGAGTGCTGCCAGGATTTGCAGCCGCGACGCCACAATGACCCTTTCATCCGGCTGATTGTGAGGCGCCGCCGGTTCGCAGGCCTCCTCGTCTTCTGTCTCGCTTTGACAATGAAAGACGGAGGCCTGGAGGCACAAACGGAGCGAGAGCAGGAGGATAACCAGCGTATAATTCAGGTCACTAAACTGAAAACACACAATCTGTCAATAAGGCCTCCGAACCGGCCTCCACGTCTCTGGTTCCTCCAACTAACCGGTTTACTGTCTGGTGGCTGCAACCAACAGCTAGTTTCACTTTTGATGAATCTGCAGGTTATTTTCTCAGTGGTTTTCAGGAAACAGTCAGAAGCGTCGTCACAGTCCCCAAAAAACATTCAGTGTGCTCTGAAACGCTGCAGCTCAACTGCACATCTGGAACTAAAGGAAGCTCAAGAGAACGTCGATAATCACTCAAAGAACCGTTTTAAAGGGTTCTCAGAAGGTTTGATAACCATTTGAAGAACTTAACGAACTTTATGTGGTTCCGAAACAGTCAAACGTCCGTCACAGTCCAACAAAATCCCATCTTGGAAGAAGTTCTGTTCGACCAAGAACCCAAAATCCTGAACATGTTCTACCAGAAAACCCAGAACAGCAGCAGATCCAGCATAAAAGGCTTCCAGGTGCTCTGGATGGTTTAGTCTGGATCCACAAGTATGTTAGTTTAAAGTTCCAGGGTTCCATGTTCTCCCAGCTGTAGACTGATCTGGAACTGAACGAAGCTCAAGAGAACATCAATAATCGTCCAACGACTTCGTTCTTGGGCTTGTCTTTAAGTCGATGTGGAACAGTTTGGATTAAAATGCTCAAAGAACCGTTTTAAAGAGGTGCTTTTGGTTTAAAGGACCTGCAGACGGTTCTTTGAAGAACCACAGATGTAAAACGGGGAAAATAATGGTTCTTGAAGGGTTCCTAGAAGGTTCTATCACCAGTTGGAGAACTTGCTTATTAAGGCAGTGGTTCTTCACGTACTTTTTATGGTTCTTCCATTTTTATTGGAGCTATTTGGTGGTTTTATTTTTTTAACGACTCAGTTAATCATCAGTTTCCAGAATCTCCTGACATGATGTTCTGTCCGACCAAGAACCCAAAGTCTTAAACATGTTCTAGCATAAAAGCTCCTGGAACCACTGCAGAATGCTTCCAGGTCTTCTTGATTAAAGTTCTAGGGTTCTTCACGTCCTCCATGTGGTTCATTCTTGCTTATTGTTGGTCTCTGGTGACGTTATTTTCTCCATTAATCGACTCATCGTCAGGAAACGGTGAGAAATGCTGCAGATCCGACATTGAAGTTCTTGAAATCAGTGTTTCAGAAGCTGCAAGATGCATTCAGGGTGTCTTGGTTTTTAGTTTGGATCCACATGAAGGTTCGTTTAAAGTCTCAGGGCTCCATGTTTAACGTCTGAGTGTCTCTGAACCAAAAGAAGCAAACGAGATGGTTAATAAACGACCAGCAGCTTCGTTTATGTGCTTGTCGGAAAAAGTTGATTTAAAACCCTCAAAGAACCATTTAAAAAGAGGCTATTTCCCATTTTAACACCTAAAGTTTGAAGAACTAACTATAGAATGGATTCTTAAGGAGCCTTTGTTTGCTGAAGTTTATCAGAGCACCACATATGGAGCCTAAAGGAACTAGTTTTGGTGTTTTTGAGGTTCTTCTTTGGGTTCCTCAATGAATCGTCTCTCTCTGGAGCTAAAATGGTCCCTCTGTGGCGTCACTCAGTAAAAGACAGAGCAGCTATCACAGTTTCTCTGGATCACACGTCTGAAAACACGACCTGGTCCACCTTCTTGTGTTTTCGCTTCTTGTCCCGACTCCACAGTTCGGTAAAACTCCTCGAACTAGACGAAGCAGAAGATAAGAGGCCGAATGCAGGCGGGAAGGAGGGGAGGAGGGGAGGCCGGGACGCTTTATTAGCTCCTGATGAGCCTCGTTTGAGAAGGAGAGGAGAAGGAGTGAAGGTCTGAGGAGGTAGTTTCCACTCAGAGGCGATGAACTGATCCTGGAGCTGCTTAAAATAACCAGCAGCAGTGACTCAGCTCCAGTAAAGCCACTAGAACAGGTTCCTGGACGTTTAGAGGCAAAAATAAAGACGTGAGGGGAAGAGAAGGAACAAAAATGGAGGCAGAATGAGGAAGGAAGCGGTGGGACGCAGAAGTAGTAAAGAGAAGTCTCAGAATGGAAAGAAGGAACGAGGCTAAAGCAGAACGAGGCTCTTCTCGTCTAACCGGCTCTGACAGCCATCAGACGACCTGCTGCCATGTCGGCTTCTCCTTCTCCTTCTTCTTCTTCTTCTTCTTCTCCTTCTTCTTCTTCTTCTTCTTCTCCTTCTCCTTCTCCTTCTTCTTCCCTTCTCTCCCTGCAGACCTGTTTTCTTCTGCGCCTCCTGATCTGATGGCTTTTCCATGTCCTGCTTCCTGCAGCCGGCTGTGTGCGGCTTTGGCTGATGGCCGAGCTGCTCCTGATTGGTCGTTCATGCTAAGCAAAGTCTGGGTTCGCTCCTCGACCGCCGTCTCTCATATTTCATATAATCGCTGGGGTTTTTTTTCCACTGGAACCGTTTTCCCTCTGTTTGTGCATATCTCACATTTCTGCTAAACCGCTCTCAGACTCTGGAAACGACTGCAGACGGACTGAGGAGAGACGGGCTGTTTTTAAAATGATGGATTGAACCAAACTGAAGCATTTAAAGAAAAACCTGGAGAAGTTTTTGATGAACACTTTCAGGACAGAGAACGCTGCAGAGACACTGAGTGACTTCTGAGGCTTTGAAAGGATAGAAACCTGAAGGAATGTTGTCTTTAAGGCTGGTCCAGGTTTGAAAAGTCCTGAATCTGACCTTTAATAAAACACTAATGTTGTTAAAGTCTACCTTTAAAACGAACTGTTCATTAGTCGTCTATCTGAGGAGGGAGTCAATGATGTGATGAGATGTTTAAACACCAACACAGGAACGTAAACTACACCACATCCTCAGATTACCTGCTTTTAAAGATCATTATCAGAACCAATCAAATCATTTTGTAATCGATCAGCATCGGCACGAACCTCAGTCTGATCCTTTGTTTCCATCCGCCGTCACACAAGTGTAGTAAAGTCAATATGTCACAGATCAATAACACAGATTGATCACAGCTGATACTTGTCTTGTGCTGATTTAGTTGTTTTAGTCATTCAGAACTCTGTCCTGGTTGGTCCCAGTTTGTTTTGAACATATTAGCTCTGGTTGGAGGTCATTAACCACCACAGGAGTCTTTGTCATGGTGCCCGTTGCTGGCTAAGTGAGTTTACTACAGCAGACTTTAGCCCTGTGATGATGTTGTTGTTTTAGTAAACAGACACACGATGTTTGCTTAATATGTGCAGTCTGGAGATAAGAACTCTCTCCAAGTTGATCCTAGTTTGTCTTAAGCACATGAGCTCTGGCTGGAGGTCATTAACCACCACATTAGTGTTTGTCATGGTGCCCGTTGCTAGCTAAACTCCCACAATGCTCTCTGCTTGACAACATGAATTACCAGTAGTCTGAGTGACGCCTCCTCTGGTCTCTACAGTATTAAACAGTAAGAGGCTCCACCTGTACAGCTGATCTATGATACACTCTCTAGCATGCACGACCTTCTTCTTCTGCCTTATCAGTTAATGTGTTTATCTTCAGCAGACCTGTTAACCCAGTCGAAAATCAGCTCACAAGCTTCTCTGAAACCAGTCTTAAAGCAAAACTAAACTAAAACCAAGTCCATAACTGGTCCAGAACCAGTCTAAAACCAGCCCAAAAGCTACCTTCAACTTGTATACATAAGTTCTGGTTGGAGGTCATTAACCACCACAGAAGCCTTTGTCATGGTGCCCGTTGCTAGCTAAACTCCCACAATGCTCTCTGCTTGCCAACATGAACTGCCTGTAGTCCAAAACGACACACAAGATGACGGAAACGAGATGAATGAGAAACAAAATGACAAAAACCAGACATAGAATTACAAAAACAAGAGGCTAAATAACAAAAATGAGACAGAAAAAGACAAAAAAGGACATAAACGAGAAACAAAACGGCTAAAAGAAGACACTCAGGGTCATTAAGCATCACAGAAGTCTTTGTCATGGTGCCCGTTGCTAGCTAAACTCCCACAATGCTCTCTGCTTGCCAGCATTAACTGCCTGTGTCCCAAAGTGGCACACAAAATGACAAAACCTAAATTAACGAGAAGCAAAACGACAAAAACAAGACACGGAATCGCAAAAATTAGATGCGAAATGACAAAAATGAGACAAACGAGAAACGAAATGCCTGAAGCAAAACACTCAAAGTCATTAAGCACCACAGAAGTCTTTGTCATGGTGCCCGTTGTTAGCTAAACTTCCACAAAGCAAATTTAGCTAAATCTGTTCCACCTGTCACTGTGATATCAGTAGTCTGTCTGAGGTCATTAGGCATCACGTTAGTCTTTGTCATGGTGCCCGTTGCTAGCTAAACTCCCACAATGCTCTCTGCTCGCCAACATGAACTGCCTGTAGTCTAAAATGACACACAAAAACGACAAAAACTAGAAGAACAAGAAAGAAAATGACACAGAATCATAAAAACAAGACCCAAAATGACATAAACAATCAATAAAATGGTTAAAGCAAGACACTCAGGGTCATTAACCTCCACAGAAGTCTTTGTCATGGTGCCCGTTGTTAGCAAAGTTAGTCAAGTCTGTCCCATAAGTTACTGCGATATGAGCCCAGTTAGTCTTAAGCACATAGTCGGAGGTCATTAGGCATCACGTTAAACAGCTAAACTCCCATAATGCTCTCTGCTTGCCTGTAGTCTGAGTGACGCCTCCTCTGGTCTCGACAGTATTAAACACTAAGAGGACGTCTCTGCTGTTAAAACCTGTGAGTTAGCTACTGAAGCGTCTGTTTTCTGGCCCTCTCATATATATTAGATGAGTCCTTGTTAAATCCAGTGCAGGACAGCAGGGGCCCTTTTCTCTTTGTGTTTGCTAAATCAGAATAAATGGAACAAACAGCTCCATTCAGATGGGGATCTCTGTGCACTTGGATGCACCAGAAACAGGTATTTCCTGGTGCGCTACGACACACCAGGTAAACAACAGCAGGGTTAAAACACACCTGTTATATCTGGACGCTCACTCCTGTGCATGAGGCAGCGTCAGAAACCAGACAGAGGTGAATGTTTGGGGTGAGGAGGTTGAACGGCAGCAGGAAGAGGAACAACACCATGAAAAGAAGCAGCGTCGACATCACAGTGAGTGTGGTTCGTCCTGAAACCTCCCACGGAGCCTCCTGCAGCTCCGACACACACACCGTAAAGTCAGACTCCCTCTAACTGAGCTGTTATGTAAATGAGCGGCTGTCTCACAAACAACAAGCTTTACTGCTTTACTGCGTTGTCGCCGACATCCAGCCTCCACTAGTGTGACGGCAGCAACTTTTTACCAGCCTCTGTTTCCATAACGACGGCACCGCCTCCTGCAGGACCACCCAGGCTCCAGATCCATGTACGCCGGGTCAGGAACATGCAGCCGCAGCTAGTCTGGAGTTAGTTAAAATCCTGCACCTGAGCCGGCCGTGCAAACGCCTGATGATGTTGGTGCTCGTGCATTGATTTCTCCTCACTGTGGGCACATTTTTACTGCATTATAAAGTCTTCTACCTGTATGGAAGCAGACAGAACTCCTACATGTCTCCTTAGCAGCTTAATGTAGTTAGTAGAATGACCGAAACCATTAAAAAGGAAAGCAAACGTGCTTTTCTTTGAATATTTATTCTCCGCAAACTGAAAACACTCGAACTGACGTGTCCAACATTTGTCCACAGCTGTTACCAACATCAGAGAAAGAACGAAGGCTGTACTTATTATAGATGATTAGCAGATTTGCATTTTTAATTTGTTCTGCGGGTACACTGCCGGCAGTTCAGCCTATAAGTCTCTGATTCTTTCTGATGTCACGATTGGCTGCAGCTGCGTCACCGGTAGCTGCAGGATTTTTAGTGTTTTGCGGATCTGGTTTATTTTTAGCTGTTTTCTCCCTGAGACGCGCAGAATAAAGTGATTTTGATGAAATGTCTCGGTTTTATGCTGATAAAGTGGCTCAAGGACCGTCTGAGAGATAAAAATCTCTTGATTCGTTCTGTTTTTACAGCGTCTGACTCTTGTTATTGGCGTCTTTTTGCACATTTTCAAAGGCAGCATCCATTTCCAGCCTTCCTCTATGTGAAAAACTGAACTAAAAAAGGCATTTCAGCAGAGTTTGTGTTGAAACTTGTGCTAATCTCCACAGATATCCATCCCCCCTGCTAATGTAAATCACTATTGGTCTCCCTGATTGCTAATAATCAGTATCAGACGTGGCAGAAACTTGAGGGCCGACCCCTCGTTAGTGTTTCATGTGGACCCGGAGATCAGGGGCGATGCGAGCAGACGGGGCTCTGGATGTGGAGATGTTGCATATGGATGTCATCATACCGACTGAGCTCTCAGGTAATGATGCCGCCGCCTTCATCTCCGTGTGCACAAGGGTCTGTGTGTGTCGGCAGAGCGCGGCAGACAAAGCGGCCTTGTTCTGCACGTAGAAAACATTTCAGGGAGCACAAAGGGAAGCGGGGAGGTGTGTGTTTGCAGGTGCAGAGCTGCAGATTCTAGTCGCATTAACACCCCAACGCCTCGCCTCCTCTGCTGCTTTCTCCTTTAACTTTTCCCTCCGTCTTCCTGTACCTGTGTGGTGGTTTCAAAACAGAACAACAGGCAAC
>CM045464.1:326685-399402 GCA_024666655.1 Dascyllus trimaculatus | reverse complement strand
ATTACTCTTCAGGTGGGACGCTGAGGACGACGGAGGCGTTATCAACCTCAACCTAAGACCGACTCTTTGTTTGCTGTCAAACAGGCGTCGTAGAGCAGCAGGAGGCTCATGATGCAAATTAATCAATAATCAATTACTTAAATTGGTTGATATCAATGTTTTCAGTCTAGAGACACAAGATTTTATCTGTTTCTTCGATTCCAATTTGCTGTAAACACATCAGCTCTGGTTGGAGGTCATTAACTACCTCAGAAGTCTTTGTCATGGTGCCCGTTGCTGGTTAAACTCCCACAATGCTCTCTGCTTCCAACATGAACTGTAGTCTGAGTGACGCCTCCTCTGGTCTCTACAGGATTAAACAGGAAGAGGCTCCACCTGGTGGAACAACCAGGAACTACAGCTGATCTATGATACATTTACTGACATCATGGAGAGAAAACAGGTTTAATACATCTGTTGGAGCCTCAGTACATCCTCTAGTACTACATTTACCCTCTAGTACTACATTTACCCTCCAGTACTACATTTACCCTCTAGTACTACATTGACCCTCTAACACTACATTTACCCTCTACTACTACATTGACCCTCTAATACTACATTTACCCTCTAGTACTACATTTACCATCTAGTACTACATTTACCCTCTAGTACTACATTTACCCTCTAATACTACATTTACCCTCTAGTACTACATTTACCCTCTAGTACTACATTTACCCTCTAATACCACATTTACCCTCTAATACCACATTTACCCTCTAGTACTACATTTACCCTCTAACACCACATTTTACCCCCTCTAATACTACATTTACCCTCTAATACTACATTTACCCTCTAGTACTACATACCCTAGTTACATTACCCTCCTAGTACTACATTTAATCTTCTCTAGTACTTCATTTACACTCTAACACTACATTTACCCTCTAATACTACATTTACCCTCTAGTACTACATTTACCCTCTAGTACTACATTTACCCTCTAATACTACATTTACCCTCTAGTACTACATTTACCCTCTAGTACTACATTTACACTCTAACACTACATTTACCCTCTAGTACTACATTTACCCTCTAGTACTACATTTACACTCTAATACTACATTTACCCTCTAATACTACATTTATCCTCTAACACTACATTTACCCTCTAACACTACATTTACCCTCTAGTACTACATTTACCCTCTAACACTACATTTACCCTCTAGTACTACATTTACCCTCTAGTACTACATTTACCCTCTAATACTACATTTACCATCTAGTACTACATTTACCCTCTAATACTACATTTACTCTCTAGTACTACATTTACCCTCTAGTACTACATTTACCCTGTAGTTGTGATATTTTTACAGTAATGGGGCATTAAGGTGAGTTTTGTTTGCAGAAGCTAAATCACCACCAGCAGGTCTTTGGATCGACCTGCTTTCTAAGAGTTTCTGGTGGTTTTGCATCAAAGTCCTCTCCGTGGCCGAGCGACTCGTCTTCTTGGCAGTAATGACTGAGGGAATCACTTGGAGGGAGCCGAGCGGCGGCAGTAACCGGATCAATGAAGAGACTGCAGTTAGAAAACAGGGGTCGTCGTAATCAATTAGAGCCTTAACTGCTGCTGGAATGATAAAACATCCACCGGCGGAGAGCCTCAGTCGCTGCCGCCGCCTCTCCGCTGTCACTTTTACTCTTTTTACTTTTAATTTTTGCATTTTTTTTTCCCGGTGTGAACTTTCACTGCTCCCAATTATCCAGCCGACATGTTCGGCAGCGCCTCGACAGCAGCCGGTCGACTCAAAGGGGGAAGCATCGCTGCCCCATGCGGCTCAATTTGAGGCTTCGTGTACAAAGTTGGACCCATTTGGCTGCAGTCTGTTTGTGTCCTTCAGCTTTGTCCAGCTTCTAATTGTTTTCTCTGATTTGTCTGATCAAAGGGCTGGAAGTCGCTGCCACAGTCTAATATTTTACCTCTTAATTGGCTGCTGTTTCTCTTCCCTCCTGTTGTGTCCAGTTTCATTGCTGCCTCCATGTTTGACGACCTGTTGACCGTCCACACTGCTAATGGAGACCTGGAGCTGCTTCTCTTTTAGTTTTGTCACTGTTTTAGCTAGCAATGTGCACCATTACAAAGGATTCTGTCGCGGCTAATGACCTCCAACCAAAGCTAATATGTTTAATATGTTGAATATGAACCAGGAGTGACTAGGACAGAGTTCTTACATCACACTGGCACATAGAACAGAGTGGACCAAAGTTTGTATTGTGGGAGTTTAGCTAGCAACGGGCACCATGACAAAGGTCTCTGAGATGGCTAATGACCTCCAACAAAGTGGTTGTTTTTGTCATTTTGGTCACTAGTAGGTTGAAACTTTGGTTCATTGAAAGTTTTTTGCACTCTGGACTCTAAATGTTTTAGTTTTGTCGCTGTCTCGAGGAAGTTTCTGCCCAGTTTCCTCCAGTGTTTCTTGGTTCGTTTAGCTAGCAACGGGCACCATGACAGAGACTTCAGTGGCGGTTAATGACCTCCATTCAGAGCCGTGTGTTTAAGACAAACTAGGATCGACCTGGACAGAGTTCTTAAATCACAGGGACATATGGAACAGACTTAACCAAATTTAACAGTGTGGGAGTTTAGCTAGCAACGGGCACCATGACAAAGACTTCTGGGACTGTTAATGACCTCCAACCATTGTGTTGTTTTGGTCAGTAGTAGCTGGAATTTTGTTAATTGAAAGTTTTTTGCACTCTGGATTCTAAATGTTTTATTTTGTCGCTGTCTCGTGGAAGTTTCTGCCCAGTTTCCTCCAATGTTTGTTGGTTTGTTTAGCTAGCAACGGGCACCATGACAAAGATCTCTGAGATGGCTAATGACCTCCAACAAAGTGCTTGTTTTTGTCGTTTTGGTCAGTAGTAGATTGGAATTTTGTTCATTGAAAGTTTTTTTGCACTCTGGATTCTAAATGTTTTATTTTGTCGCTGTCTCGTGGAAGTTTCTGCCCAGTTTCCTCCAGTGTGTGTTGCCTTGTTTAGCTAGCAACGGGCACCATGACAAAGGATTCTGAGACTGTTAATGACCTCCAACAAAGTGGTTGTTTTGGTCGTTCTGGTCACTAATAGTTTGGAAATTTTGTTTGTTAAATTTTTTTTTTGTACTCTGGATTCTCAACTTTTTAGTTCGTCACTGTCTTTTTAAAGTTTCCTCCGGTGTGTGTTGCTTTGTTTAGCTAGCAACGGGCACCATGACAGAGACTTCTGTGTAAGTTAATGTCCTCCCAACATGATCTATGCACTACAAACTGGTGTCAGCTGGAGCAGAGTTCTTATGAAAGGGACTTAACCAAACTGTGCACTGTGGGAGTTTGGCTAGCAACGGGCACCATGACTATGACTTCTGGGACAGTTAATGACCTCCAACCATTGTGTCGTTTTGGTCAGTAGTAGCTGGAATTTTGTTCAGTGAAAGTTTTTTTGTACCTTGGATTCTAAACGTTATATTTTTGCGGCTGTCTCGTGGAATTTTCTGCCCGGTTTCCTCCAGTGTTTGTTGGTTTGTTTAGCTAGCAACGGGCACCATGACAAAGACTCTGGAGATGGTTAATTACCTTTAATCATGTGATACAAACTCTGATTAACTCAGACGGAGTCGGTATGGAACAGAGCTGCCTTTACAGCCCAGTTCATGTGTCCGATGTGCTTAAAGCAGCACAGGAAAAATGATTTGCTGTTGATTATTCGTTTAGAAAGTTGCTCTAAATTAGCATCTTTAGCGTCCTACAACAAGACGTGTGAGACGGTGGACGTAAACAAAGAATCGTGCTGAGGTTAAAGTCGATACCAGTCAGTTAGAAGAAGCCTCCATCGGCCTCCTCGCTGCAGATCTGAACTCCTCACAGTCCTCATATGTTCTGCTGCTCTACCTTGAAATCAGTTTCACGTCGGTTTGCGGCGCGTCCTCCAGCAGAGGTCACGACCTCTACCTGCTGACTGCGTCTCCTTTCCCAAATTAAAAGACTGCATCGCATTACACGACCATATACAAGCTGCAAACCGAGCGCGCACTTACCCACGGCACATCGTATTACCGGCATGAGGACGGAGCTGCTGCAGCCAGAGCAGGGAAACCCAATAGGCTTTTAGCGTCCGTTTAGCCTGGACGGCCGGCTCAGTGTGGCTGCAGCCAGTGGATCTGATAGCAGGCCGAGAGCCAGAGGCATCAAGGCCGACTTCACATCGCTGCCTGCTGGTCGTACGGTGCAGGGAAGCTAAATATGTACAAGTAGGTTGGAAAAGAGAGAGAGCAGCTGTGTTGGGATGTGGATCAATGCAACGGGCGCTCAAACAGCCCATAGAAGCATGAGGAGGATCTCTCTCTCTCCAGGTTTGCTGTATCGGTGTTTCATGGCTGCAGTGTGGGCAGCTTCAGCTTCTCCCGCTACGCCCACGACCGGCCTGACGACTGCAGCGCCGCCGTTTCATTGAAATACTCTGCCTCTGATATCCTCACTCTCCTGGTCACGTCGCCATCATCGTTACAAAGATCCGGAGCGGCGAATGAAAATGCCGGCGTTGGCTCGCGGCGCTGCGCTCGGTTTGAGAACGTGCCAAATTCAATTTAGCTCTGAGTTTAGCGGGCGCCCGGGGTCGGAGAGACGACGGGGCCGGATGGAGGGAGGCGGGCAGGTAAAGGTGGAGAGGAGACGGAGAGCAGTCGAGGGAGATAAATGAACGGCGCTCGGCTGGATGTGCTGCAGGGAGGAGCTGGTTGATAGAACAAACACCCCCCCTGGTTAATGGACTCTCAGGTCTGCAGATTAGAAGTGATCATCAGTCAGAAACACCTTCAGACATCAGCTCTGGTCTGCATCGGCTCGTCTGCAACCAGAGAACCAGGAGGTCGAAGCAGCGTAATGTAAAAACAAACACTGAGAAATCAGCCAGGATCAGGACGTCTGCTGCAGATTATTAACCAGGCTCTGACTGAAGAAACAGAACTGTTGTGTTAATTAAACGTAAAAGACAAAAAGAAGACACAGTCAGTGCTTCAACGGCGACTCTAAAGTAAATAACATGGAAATATTCTCCGTTTAATGACGTCTTTATGGAGAAAAATGCAAACAGGACATTTCCCCGTTACTTTCTGGTGTCACCGAGGAAAACGTTATTTAACTGTGTTTCTACAGAATAAAAAGACGTGCAAATGTTAAATAAATCGGTTAAATGACAGACGTGCTGCAGCTAACTGCCCAGGCCTTGTTACATAATTAAAATAGAATCATTTCCTCTTAATTCACAGTAAAAAACAACAAAAACTGGACATTGTCTGTGTTTAACAGTGACTTTATAGTAAATATAATATTCTATTTTTAGTGGAGTATCTGGAGGGAAAAACTACACAGGACATTACCCATTAAATCTGTACTATAAATGGATATTTGCTATTATTTCTAGGTGTATTTAGAGTGAAAAATAGGACACGTTATGTTATTTATCTGTAAATCTATAAAAGCTGCAAATGGTAAAACACCCATAAAATAAGTGAGAATGTGCTGCAGCTCAGGACATGTTCTGTGTTTTATTAGTGATTTTACAGTAAATAAAACTAGAGATATTCTCTGTTTGATGGTGCATCTATGGAGAAAATGTTATTTAACAGTATATCTATATATATGATTCTGAACAGTGTATATCTGCTATTATTTAATGGTGTCTCTGGCATTAAAAACACTCCTTACTCCTTATTTTAAGAGTAAATAAGCAGAATAACTACTGCAAATGTTAAATAAACCCACATAAGGTAGCAGCTCATTAACCAGACTGAGCACTGAAGTCAACAAAAGAGAAATTTTCTGCGGTAATTTTCTTAAAAAGACCTTTTTTGTCAGTAGTAAACGTTAAAAATGGAGCTGTCCTGTGATCATGAAGACATTTAGAAAATAGAACACAAAAGGAAATCTATGTGAAACTAAACGGTTAAATTAAGAGAAGGGTTTAAATCTGAGGGCGACCCAGTTACTCCACCACACTTCATGTTATATTTACAGTCGGAAGAGGAAGTGAAGCTCGTTTCCATCCAGACACCCACATCTGGAACCTCTGCTTCATGCTGGGAGTGACTCACCGATCAAACAGGAGTCAGAGAAGTTCAAACTCACCTGAAGGACGACATCAAGACGTCGTCCTTCAGGTGAGCAACTCGCTCTCCAGGTTCGATGATGCTGCTCGGCTCGGCTCGGCTCTCCTCCACCCCTCAGACTACTTTCTGCTGACGTGTCGACGCCGAGGGCTCAAATAAACGTTAAAACCAGCGTCTGTCTGTTCGCCGTCACGTGGAGCTGCTGTGTTTTCACGGCCTCACAACCGAAGCCCACGCGGCGCTTTGAAGCCTCTCCTCCTCCCTCGCTCGGCTTCGCTCGGCTCCCCAGACGCCTTTTAGAGCCGTCATTGGAGAGTGACCTGCATTATCTCCCCCCGCTCAGCTCCGTCTATTTCTCCGTCTGAATGGAGATTTAGATAAGAGAGTCTGAGCTGCAGGAGAGCGGCGGCTGAATACCAAGAGGGGAGGCCGGCGAGGAGCGAGGCCACGTTCGCCCAGACGCCTTGTTCCGGCCCTCGGAGCTGTTATTAACCAAACACACCCAGAGAAGTCGAACAGGAGGAGGATGCACGACACGATTCACGGGATAATTAGTGACGTGTGTGGATTTCTCTGCATCCTGAGAGCAGGTAGAAAAAGCTGCTGAAACTCAAATCAGCTATTTTACCTGTCTAAAGAGTCCATGTGGTGTTTTTATCTGCTGGAAGATGCATCATGAAGTGAGAGTTTCCACCTTAAAACTGCAGTGAGCGTCACTAAAACATGGATTTAGAGTTTCGTACGCAACAAAACTAAAGAACCAACCCTGTGAACTCTTTCTTGGGCACAATCAGCTTCCAGTATGGTTGAATAAGTCCAGTAAAGAGCAACACCTGAGCTATTCTTAAGGTAGGAAAGGATTATTTTCATTCAGACAGCTTCTAAATATGTAACATGTCAGTTTAATCAGTGATCAGAGGCCCCAGAAGCCACAGGAGGCTCTAAAATGCGTGTTATCGTTTTAAAAAATCGCCAAAATTACAGCGTTCATCGGAGCAAAAAACTATAAAAGCAGGAAAATTCAACAGATGCTCAACTTTCTGAGGGTCTTTGAACACCTCATCTGGTTTGTGTCGCTCTGTCTGCAAAATTATCCAAATCTGAGCTTGAAATTTATGTCAAAATCACTTCATTCTACGTGTCTCAGTTTAAATGTGTCAAAAATAAACCATTTACAGGAAGTAGATTCTGTAAAAAACAAAACAATCTGCACTCGTGTGTGAAAATGTGACACCAACAGTGACTCAGCTGTGTCCAACAGTCGTGTGACAGTTAAATCAGAGGGTTTGGGCTGAACTGCAGGCAGTGTTTATGCAGAGCAGAGAGAATCGTCAGGAAGAAATAATCAGATTAAACCATGTTGTTATCGAAATCACTCGATTCTGCACGTCTCAGTTTAAAAATTCACCAAAAATAAACCGTTTGCAGGAACTAGATTCTGTAAAAAACAAAAAATTCTGCACTCATTTGTGCAAACGTGATGACTTCAGTGACTCAGCTGCAGCCAACAGTCATGTGGCAAAAATTCAGAGAGTTTTGGGCTGAACTGCAGGCAGTGTTTCCACAGAGCAGACAGGAGACGAGCATGTGAACAAATCAAAGATGCATCTCTTCATTCTCTCTCCTTCTTCATGTTGTTCTGTCCCCATAGAGCTGCAGGACTTTAGACTGCAGTGAAAAATGATCCACAGTGAGGAAAAATGAGACAGGAGGAAATAAAACACCCAGAAGCTGCAGCTCAGCGTTCGGAGGGTTAATATCGTCGGTGAATCTGCATCATAAAACCATCTGACCTGGATGTTTGTGCGTCTCCATCTCCTGCTGCCTCGGTTCCTCCTGGTGTTTGTTATTCAGTGTGTGTTTGGAGGTGGAGGCAGTTTTCATCAGTTCAGTTCTGCATAGGAAACACATACACACACACACACACTCGGCCACCATTTAAAACGTCCCCGAGGTGATCGATGAGGTGCTGATGGAAATGTCATCTGCTGCTAATACATTTATCATCGCTCATCCAGCCTCATGAATTTCTCCTTTTGGTTTTCAATCATTTTTGCTCTTTTACCACGAGTCCATTTGAATGCGCTGATTCACCAACCGGGCCTTTTTCTTTTTTCCCTTTCTTTCTTCGGAGGCATCCAGCTCCTCTGACCGGACTCGGTAATTAGCTGGCAGGACAATGATCTCCTGTGTTTACGTGAAGGAGCTCCAATCTGAAGGAAACGAAGCAGAAACGCTGCACAGGAGAGTTTTCAGGGACAGAAAATGATCGCCTGAACTGCAGCTTTGCTAATTCAAAACCTAAAAATAGCCTCTTCTTTTAAAACTCTAAACTCTAAACACCACGGAGGAGCAGGAATATAATACGTTATCGATCCCTGTTCTTGCTCAGCAGCAGCTCAGAGGCTCACAGGTGGTTCTTTAAGCGACGCCCGCCGTCATCCAGCGATCACGCGTGTGCATCTTTGTGGTTGGAAACTGAAGCGTTTCCCAGCCTGTGAGCGTTCAGCGCGTCCTCCAGCTCAAGGACTTTCCACCGACTCAGCCACAGATAAAAAGAACATTTCTCGGTTAGCATTCCAGATCCGACGATGACACTTCCTCCTAAATATATAATTGATGCTTTGGAAGGCGCCCGGTCGTGTATCTGTGATGCAGCGGCTCGCTTCTGATCAGATCGGGGATGTTTTGCTTCCAGAATGGACTCTAAAGACTAATATCTCAGTCCTTCATTATGCATTCATGTGTGTGTGTCTGTGTGTCGCACAATAACAAACTATCTAAATGAAAATCATCGACTGAGCCGAGTAGAGCCCAGAGTGCACATACATGCAGAAGAGGCCCAGCGATGCAGAACTGAATATGTAGAAGGCGTATTTACTCCCTCTCCTCCTCTTCTTCTGCTCTTTATCCGTCATCCATCTCCCTCCTGCTCTTTATCCGTCCTCCTCGTCACCCCGTCAGTCGGCCCGCTGCTGCTCGTTCTTCTCTGTCTCTGTGAGTCAACATGTCAGCTGAGATAAATCTCCTCCACCTCGTCAGGAGTCACGTCGCCGTCGTCGAAGCGGCCGGACGCAGCGTCAGTCGGAGCCACGATTCGTCTTTTGGAGCATTTGTCTCGTGCGCTTTGAGCTCATTAGTTGTGGTGTTTCCCTTCGGTATCTGTTGCATCGGTCAGCGGCGCTACAGTTTTAGAAAAGTGCGACTCAGTTCAGTGTAAAAGTTGAAGACTTAAAGCCTCTTCATCACCTGTCTGTGCATGTTTTTAACCAGTGCACGGTTTTTAAACTGATAATTATTCTGCAAAGGCTTTTCTTGGAGGGAATCGTTGCATCAGTGCAAAAAGTTTTCAAAGACTAAAGAAACAGCCGGTATAATCCACGACGCTGATGCTAGAAATACTGAACACATAAGCTGTTTGTTTTTATACTTATTTTTACCATAACAGATGTTTTTCGTCGTGACCTCAGTCGCTGGTCGGCTGCACCAGAGTCTGACTCGGTTAAATGCACAAACTTCTCTTAAAGAACAGTAATCCATGACGTTGATGCTGAAAAAGCTCAAACACCATGTTTCAAACACTTTGTTTATTTCAGTTCATTAAAACTGATGTTCTTCTTGCATCAGGACGTTTTCGACCCCGTTCAGGTCGTCGTTTGGCTGCAGTCGACATTTACGCTACAAATGCATCAACAGCCGACAGTTTTAACTCTGTTTTTACCTCATGCATGCTTTATTTTTAACTTGTATTTATTCTAACATTGATTTTCTGCTACATCTTTGTTGCATCATGAGCTTTTGGGCTCCAGTCTTTACTCTGCTGCTACAGTTTTTTAAAAAATGTGAGTTGCACTAACAGTAATTCATCTTTTTGATTCTTTTTCATCATGTCGGCAGTTTAACGCTGCATTTTTTATGTCTTAACATGGAAACCTTTGTTTGCATTTTTGCTTCGTGTTACGATCACAGACAGTTTGTCAGAATAAAATGAGCTCAAATCGAGGCGCCCCGATGACCTTGTGGTTATGTCACGTGACCCAAGTGTAGCGGCTGTGTTGGGTTCGAGTCCGACCTCGGCCATTTACCGCCTGTCCTTCCTCGCTGCTCGGTCCACTGTCCCGTCCAATAAAGGCAGGAATAGTCAAAAGATAAACCTTAAAAAATGAGCTTAGATCAGTTTAAAGTGGTCATGTTGGCAGCTGTAGTGTTTAGTCTGATCCATGAAGACACATGCTTGTTAGCGTGTGTCACAGATACAAACATACAAACAGACGGACGCCTGTTTGCAGACTGGATCCGTGTGTTTTCATGTTCGCTCTGTGCAGTCAAGCGTTTTCCTCTGAGCCTCACATGTTGTGTTTTTCCTGCTTTGCTCGGCCTTCAGCTCTCGACCTTCACCTCCGGCTCAGAGAGTCTCTCCTGCTGATTGTGATACAGCAGAGTGGAGGTCAGCCGACGCAGGAAGCTCAAGTAATAAGTTAAAACCAGGCTGTAATGCAGCGACGACAGAAACCAGACCAGCAAATGAAAACTCCACCGGTCTGGTGCTCCTGTTTTCATATCTGTGTCCTCCTCTCTACATTATTTGAGCCCAGCTGCTCAGACAAGATCTGCTTTTCTTTTGAACGCTGGAATAAGGAGTTTGTGGTTTCGTTTCTTTAATTCCTGCAGCGATAAACAGGAAAACATGAAATAACCGACATCAATGTGCAGAAACACTGAATGTACTCGATGCAAATGACTAGTTTGTGCAGATAAAAGGCCTCGAGGGGCGAATTAAAGCTCCTCACCTTAAAGCGAAGAACAGAAGAGCAGAAATGCTTGTAAGGGTTTCATGTTACTGGTTTTTGCAAATGAGCATCACTGGCTTTCTCAGGTATGGAACCAAATTAGGACAAAAAACATCAACGTGTAAAATATAATGAGCTCCAATGTACAGCAAAGACAACAACAAGACACAAGCCACGGCTCACCGGCAGTATTCTACCTTTAACAATCCATACTCTGAGGAGTTTCTGGGTGTTTTTGTCTCATTTTTCCTCACTTTGGACTTCAAATGACAGAAAATGTGGTAGTTTTTTTGTAAAACTACCACAAAAAGACACAAAAACAAAACAACCACGCAATGCAACCCAACAAAGAATAACCATAAAAAAGAAGTGTCCACAGCTAAACAGTGAATCTACATACTATAGATATTTTACCATTTACATTTTTTATTTGTTTATGTATCTCTAAACCACCGATTTTGTGTAAACACTGCCTGCAGTTCAGCTGAATTCAGCCGAATTCAGCCAAAAACTGCCTGAATTTTTATCATGTGGCTCTTGGTCACAGCAGAGTCACTACTAGCTTCCCAGTTGCGCAATGAAGTGCAGAATTTTTAGTTTTTTGCAGAATGTGGTTATGGCAAACCGTTTATTTTTGGCACATTTTTAAAAGAAAACCAAGCATCACAACTTTAAGATTAGGTTCGGGTCGTTTTTCTGTCACATCTGGACGGTTGATAATCCAGCTAGTGTCTCTGTTTTTACAGTTTCTTGCTCTGATAAATGGTGTTAGCTTCTCTGAGCCCCGTGGACTTGACATGTAATTAAAAACGGTCTCGACAGCAGGATCTGCTCACAGGGCGAACCTCCTTGTGGACTTTCATGTCACACGATGAACCTGAAGTGTCATTAGGGTTTCCTGAGCCACAGTGAAGAGCGGCGCAGTCAGGGATTAGCAGGTCGTACAGACAAAACCCACGACAGTGAGGTGCAATATTTGGGCCTGAAGCTCCGTCTGCATGTAAAATGATTTGAAGAAAGCTGTCTGAAATGAAGAAACGTTACCGTTAGCCTGTAATGAGCTAAAACACTCAGCCTACTTTACATTAACCAGTGGTTTAAAGGTTAGGTTTCTGATTGTTGCTTGTGTTTGTAATGACGAGCTGCTCCTTCATTCTGATGTGGTTGAAGCTGTATGAGGCAAAGTCATGCTTTCTTTTGATTCATTTGTCAATCAGTCGTATGTTTTGCTCACAGTTGCATCAAATTGCTTGAATTTTGCACAGGACCACCCGTTTATTTTGCTTTTCACCAAATTTCATTTACATTTCATGATTTTTAGTACGTCTTATCGCTTCAGCATTGACCCCAAACAAGGAACAGGAAGACTTGGTTGCAAAAATAAAACACGACATCCGTTATTTGGAAATATTTCTGCAACAGAAAGGAAGACGTTCACCAAAAACTGATATTTTACAGGCATTATAATGAGCGCAAAGTCGAATCTCACTGACGTCTAAAGCTAAAAGCCACCTCTGGTGTCTTTGATAGAGTTATACTGTATGAAAAAGACTCCAAACTGTTTATTTTCAGCTATTTTTAAAACTAATCTTTTAGTTTTCCTGCTGATGCATTTCCTTATAAAGTCACCCCAGTCATTTTAGAATGATTAAATCTCTCTAAACAAAGATGTGCAAGTCATTCAGTGAAAATACCTGCATTTGTTCAACATATATATGGCAGAAAAACTGAATATTGCAGTGCCAGTTTTTATCAGTATCATGCAGCTGGTCTCCTCCTGTGTTTACGGGTTTAATCTGAATGTTCCTGAAGCTTTGTCACGTTTTAAAACCTGATTTAAAAACAGTCAGTTAGCGGCTCTGAAGGAGGCCTTTAGCTACAGGGAATCAGCTGTTCGGATCAAAGCTGCTTTAAAAGACATACGGCAGCAACATGTCTGCAGGTGACCTTAAACCTGAACCTGCTGTTACACATTCTGCAGACTCACCTGTATCACAGAGGAGGGTCAGAACGCCACATTTCAGAGCGGAGAGGCTTCAGAGTTCACCTGTTTGTTATTTACGACTTATAACTAGAAGGGTTTTGGTTGAATTCTGAGAATTTCACATTTTCAGACCTGGAATTTCTGGATTTTTAAGGGTTTTCATGGTTTAGTATCTCCAGAAATGAAACTCCTACAGTCATGAAATGTGGTGAAAACACAGACAGAATAGTTTATAGAAGATAAGAATGACTGAATGGATCCAGCAGAGGACACATTTTTAATTACTGGCTTTTGAAAATTAGGAAAAAAATATGCAAAATTTCCAAATGAAGGTGATGATTTTGCACTTTCTGACATTCATTAAGGCAAAATCAGCCTCATGTGTTGTTAAATTACATCTAACATCTAGACCCCTATGAACACCAACATCTAGACCCTATGAACACCAACATCTAGACCCCTATGAACACCAACATCTAGACCCTATGAACACCAACATCTAGACCCCTATGAACACCAACATCTAGACCCCTATGAACACCAACATCTAGACCCTATGAACACCAACATCTAGAACACCAACATCTAGACCCCTATGAACACCAACATCTAGACCCCATGAACACCAACATCTCGACCCCTATGAACACCAACATCTAGACCCCTATGAACACCAACATCTAGACCCCTATGAACACCAACATCTAGACCCCTATGAACACCAACATCTAGACTCCTATGAACACCAACATCTAGACCCTTATGAACACCAACATCTAGACCCCTATGAACACCAACATCTAGACTCCTATGAACACCAACATCTAGACCCTATGAACACCAACATCTAGACCCCTATGAACACCAACATCTAGACCCTATGAACACCAACATCTAGACTCCTATGAACACCAACATCTAGACCCCTATGAACACCAACATCTAGACCCTATGAACACCAACATCTAGACCCCTATGAACACCAACATCTAGACCCCTATGAACACCAACATCTGGACCCCTATGAACACCAACATCTAGACCCCTATGAACACCAACATCTAGACCCCTATGAACACCAACATCTAGACCCTATGAACACCAACATCTAGACCCTATGAACACCAACATCTAGACCCCTATGAACACCAACATCTAGACCCCCATGAACACCAACATCTGGACCCCTATGGACACCAACATCTAGACCCTATGAACACCAACATCTAGACCCCTAAGAACACCAACATCTAGACCCTATGAACACCAACATCTAGACCCTATGAACACCAACATCTAGACCCCTATGAACACCAACATCTAGACCCTATGAACACCAACATCTAGACTCTATGAACACCAACATCTAGACTCTATGAACACCAACATCTAGACCCTATGAACACCAACATCTAGACCCCTATGAACACCAACATCTAGACCCCTATGAACACCAACATCTAGACCCCTATGAACACCAACATCTAGACCCCTATGAACACCAACATCTAGACCCTTATGGACACCAACATCTAGACCCTATGAACACCAACATCTAGACCCCCATGAACACCAACATCTAGACCTCTATGAACACCAACATCTAGACCCCTATGAACACCAACATCTAGACCCCTATGAACACCAACATCTAGACCCCTATGAACACCAACATCTAGACCCCCAAGAACATCTAGACCACTATGAACAGCAACATCTAGACCCTATGAAGAGCAACATCTAGACCCCTATGAACAACAACATCTAGACCCTATGAACACCAACATCTAGCCCCTATGAAGACCAACATCTAGACCCCTATGAACACCAACATTTAGACCCCTATGAACACCAACATCTAGACCCTATGAACACCAACATCTAGACCCTATGAACAACAACATCTAGACCCCTATGAACACCAACATCTAGACCCCTATGAACACCAACATCTAGACCCCTATGAACACCAATATCTAGACCCCTATGAACACCAACATCTAGACCCCTATGAACACCAACATCTAGACCCTATGAACACCAACATCTAGACCCTATGAACACCAACATCTAGACCCCTATGAACACCAACATCTAGACCCTATGAACACTAACATCTAGACCCTATGAACACCAACATCTAGACCCCTATGAACACCAACATCTAGACCCTATGAACACCAACATCTAGACCCCTATGAACACCAACATCTAGACCCCTATGAACACCAACATCTAGACCCCTATGAACACCAACATCTAGACCCCTATGATCTAACAACAGTAGAATCGGATGTGTGGTGAATATGACACCACAAGGTTCCAGTTTTTAGATATTTTGACTTGAAATCTGATTAAAATAAGTAAAAGCCGTCCTAAATGACATGAAATTCGTCCAAAATTACTCAAATTTTATTCAAAATGAGATTAAAACAATCCAAAATGGCTCAAAATGACAATAACGAATGAGTATTGGTTCTTGAAAATGGCCTCGCAGGTGGTTTTTCAGGGTAAAAATACAAAAATTCCACATCTAAAATTCTCCAGATTCTGCCAAAAATGTTTTACAGAACTTAGTTTTGGGGTTTAAATCACAAAAAGTTAAACCCTGAATAGAATCTGAGGTGGTTCAACAAGTGTATTTACATTTGCAGTCAGTGTTTGTGGTCAAATGTGTGTTTTTTGTGCTCTATGACAACATAGTTTAAAGCTCATCATCTTAATTGGTGCTTCTAATCCATGGAATAATTCATTAATTGGTTAATCAATTAACTATGACACTAAAAATACAACAGCTGATTCCAATTATGCATAAATGCCATATGCTATTTCATAATCATTCCAAGTCGATTTCTATGTTAGTAAATAAAGTGAAAATGCTGATTTCCACTGTAGATAGATATAATCAGATATACTGACTGGTGTCTCTCAGCTTATCCAACCACATGGAGATATTTCCGAGCCTCCGACAGACAACAAGGCGGATATTTTCAGAGGAGGAAGGAGTGGAAGGATCCTGGCCAGTCTAGAGCTGTAGGAGGAGGAGCAGGACGTCTGAGAGAGAAAATAGAGCCGCTAACGTCGCTGCACCTGAGTTTTATTTTAGCCTCGGCGGTGAGTCAGAGGAGGTGAGAGGAAGCAGAGGAGGAGGAGGAGGAGGAAGAGGAAGATGCTCGCCTGCAGATAAAACCTGTGAAGCACCAAAAATAAGTTAAAAGACCGTATATAAAGAGAGTTAAAGGCATTTTACAGGCGGCTGGTGGATTTAGCTCTGAACCGTCTGTTAAAGTCGACACATATTTCCCTGCAGTTCGTCTGTGAGTGAAAACATGGAGAGAGACTGAATAACATGTTGAAGCTGCAGCAGCTTGTAGACATTTATTTAGTGAGAGTCTGTCTGTGGCCCACACCGTCAATAAATAAACTAACAACGGCAAAAACTAATATTCCAGCAGCTTGTTGACTTTTATTTAGTGAGATTAGAGTCTGTCTGTGGCCCACACTGTAAATAAATAAACTAATATTAGCAAAAACTGTAATATTCCAGCATCTTGTGCACCAAAACATGCAGTAAAATACCAGAAAATAGCTATTTAATTAAAAATACAGTCATTTTCCGCCGTAAAAATATATTTTCTAGCCTTAATTTCACATCAGAAAGTTTAATTAAGGATTTTTTTGGATGAAATCAGTTAAATTACATATAATATCTATATATAAATAATGATAACAGTGGGGTTTTGACAGATTACTACTACTTACAGATATGAAAAACATGTATTCATCATTTCTGTTCAAAGATATCTTTCATTTATCAAATATGAACCAACTATAGAGCTACTGCTTCTTTTATTGTCGTCTGTAAACTTTGCTTTTTCACCTGTTTAATGAAAATGAAGTAAATAAAGACGTGGAACTTAAAACAACTTCAGACAAATCTGGATTGATAGGAGATTAATAGGAATGTTAAAATATTTAGGGGTTACTGTATTTTACTTTCACACATTTCATACAGCTCAAGTGTAATGCTTTAAAAAACTGTATAAAATGTGAATATTTCTGCAGCTGAGGCTCAAAAATACTGTAAAAATACAGTAATTTATAATAATTAAGAACAAAATTATATTTACAAACTTGAAGAGTTTTCATATCACGTGTTTCTCTTAAATAAAAAGGAAATATTAGTGAAATTATGCTAAATTCATGAATGTGTTTTAGCATCAATTTGAAATTTCATGGGTATTTGCAGTTACAGGCTTTTATTTTAGAGAGTTTTATTAGAGATGTTAATCCACTGTACTTTGTATCATAACATTTCTATGTTAATGTATTTCAAATACACAGAAAAATGAAAATAAAATTATAAAATACAAAAGCACAACTAATTATAGATTCAAACCAGCAGAAACATTTCTTCAGCAAGGATTTTAAACTGCAATGGCATGTCTGCAGATGACTTTATACCATAAAATTAAAAATAAAAATAAAATATGGAAATGTTACGGTTATTCACAGTTAGAGGTCTTAAATGTTTTTTGTACGCTGTAATTTCATAGGATTTTTTAGTAATTTAAATATTTTTGAATAAATGAAGACAGAATTGTGTAAAATTACAGATTTTTCTTGCAATACTGGCTCATAGAAAACATGTATGCTGAGATGCAACTGTCCCTGCAGCCACAGTGTGTGTGTGTGTGTGTGTGTGTGTGTGACCTGGGACCTTTATGAAGGGTCGGCCCCACAGGTGGTGATCAAAACGTCGGACCCCGTGTCGCATGGAGGTGAGAATGTGTGTGTGTTTGAAGAAACTAGAAAGAGCTGCAGAGTTTTCTCAGCATTCACCAAAATAGGTATTAATGAGATTCTAGCAACTCCACACACACACACACACACACACACACATATGCACAAACATGTGTGTGTGTGTGTGTGTGTTAGTGTGTGTGAGACTACCAGCTGTGCTCATCCTGAAAGCTGTTATCACTTTCTGCCTGCATCGTTTCACTGCAGCATCACTGACAGCATCACACTCATGAACACATGTTCACGTTTACGAGCTCGTCCCACCGTCGCTGCTGCTGCTCTAAACCGCCTGAGATACGACGATCATCATCTCAGCTGCCGTCCTGAGTCACTGCCTCCTTTCTGTGGAGACTTTCCACCGAGATGCTTCCTAAACCGGGTCACACACGTCTCCCGGCTGCTCGGATGAAGCCAGGTTTCCCATTTAAAGGTCATCAGACCTGCTGCTCCGTGGAGTCGGAGAGCAGAGGCTGAGTGAGGAGGAAGCTTCACCTCCCAGCCAGACGAGCACCAGGACGTCTCTGTTTCCTCCATTTGGCTGCGTGAAATCCAGACTCCAGTTGGAATAAATCCCAGCGTCTTGTTTCAGAGCAGATGAGACACCAGATTTTAATCTGAGGGAGTGTGATGTGTTTGGATGGAGCTCAGCTCGAGGACTATAATCAGAATAATTATTCTGGTCGGCCTCCAGCTCCGAGCCTTTTAGCTAATGACAGACGCTACGCTAATGGCTCTAAACTCAAGCTGTGTGTTTGCATCTGCACATGTGTGTTTGTTGCAGCAGGTCGGCTGTTTGCAGCGTTTACGAAGCTTTTTATCAAGTCTCTGGTTATTTTATGAGCTGATGTGGGTTTGTGTCCTGAAACGACCCCAGACCAGGATCTGCTTCACAACAACACAAACGTTCACTTCTCGTGTCACAAACTGAAAGCTGAGAATCAAAGCTGCTGTTCTGCTTCTGGTCGGTTGTTTTGCTGCAGAATAAAACAGAATAGATCCACATGAAAGAGTCTGAAGCCGTTAAACTCTGATGCAGATAAACAGCAGCTTTTCTGTTTCTAATGCGAGAGAATATTTCTGCTGCTTTGTGACATGAATATGATGATGATGTTGTTGTTCTGGGAAATCTGATCAAAATTTACCATTTAAAATAACATGAAGAACCTCTAACTGTGAATAATCCGAACATTTCCAGGTTTTTCAGAGAGAAAATACATATTTCTGACATAAAACACCTTTCAGATGTGTCGCTGTTGTTTAGAATAAATAAATAAAAATAAATAAAAGCATAAACATGACGGTCGGTTTGAGTTTCGGCACTGGAAAAAGCAAATTTGGTATTTTTTAAAACATGTTTTTAAAAAATAACCAAAAATTACACTTTTTCATAAATGTCAGCGTTATTTTACTATTTCTTTCTTTTTATTTAATAGATTAAATTAATGGCTTCAAGCTTGTAAATATGTTTTCTAAAATTAATTATAATTAGTGAGAATTAACAGAAAAAAATCTTAACTTCAGCAATAAATAAAAATTTAGGAGAAAAACATTTTAAAGACGATTGTTGTAATTGAATATATTTGATTTCAGAAAAAATTAAATAAATTATTGTAATTTTTCTAAAATTATAATAATTTTAGAAAAAATATTTACAAACCTGAAGTCAATATTTTAATCTATTAAAGAAAAAATAAAATTATTATTAAAATGATGCTAAATTCATAAAATTTTGTGTAATTTTCTGTTTCAAAAATACAGAAAAAAAATGTTTTTTTTTCCCGTGTAGAGATTCAAACTGACAGTTATCTGACTTCAGCAAGAATTTAAAACTGCAACGACACATGTGCAGAAAAATAAAGTTTTATATTCACTAAAACCAGGAAGTGTCCCGGTTATTTCAGTCAGAGGGTTTTAATGGTGTTTTAAGTTGTTGTCGAGCTGATTTCACCCAACGACACCAAACATCTACTTCTTGCATCGGAGCCTGAAGCTCAGCAGAGAAGCTTCAGATTCACTGTGAGCCTCAGCACCAGTCTGAGGCACTAAAACTCAGTCTGATGAGCTCTAAAGCACTTCGTCGTTCATCGCGTCGCCTCCCAGATTCTCCTCCTGATCGTTGTTTACGGCTGAAATAAAGGATGAGCTCCGCGCCTCGTCCTCGTGTTCATCGCTCCTCGGAAACGAACGCGATTCATCAGAGCCGATCGATGCAGAACGTCAGCGGCAGGGAAACATGCAGACGACAGACGCCTCCGATCAATGAGGCTCCGACCATCCATGGCACGTTTCAGACGCTGATCCATCGACGGCTCGTCTCCGGGTCGCTGGCAACAACCACAAATCCATTTTCCCTCCTGTAACGAGCTGCCATCATCATCATCATCATCATCATCATCATCATCATCATCATCGCTTCAACTCCTGCAGACTTACAGACGAGTCCAGAACCTGAGACCAGAACCAGGTTCTGTCTTTCCTGACGGGCTGAACTCAGCCTGATGATGATGATGATGATGATGATGAAGGTGACCTCATCTGACCTCAGCTCTGCTTCCAGCTGATCCGTTCGTCTCGTTGGATGTTTCAGGGAAAGACGAAGGAACACGACAGTCTGATGGATTCTTCCTGACCGACCCACCGACAGATTCACACTCTAAAGCAAATTATTACGCCGTTTTATGAGCTGCTGTTTCCACAGAACGGAATAAAATACGACTATTAGCCACGAGAAATCTGTAAATGTGACGTTCTGAGGTGGAGATGATCGTTTGTTTAAACCGACGCCGACTCTATTTATCATCACTCTGTTAGTTCTGTTTGATGCATTTACTGTTCTTCTCTTTTCTGCACCTGTTCAGATGACAGATGCTAATTAGCCGCTAGCTAACTGTGGTTTAGCGGGTACTTTTACCTGTGTGCCGCAAAAACAAACAAACAACAGTGAAAAGTTGCTAACAACAAAGTTGAACCAACAGATGCTAATTAGCCGCTAGCTAACTGCAGTTTAGCGGGTACTTTTACCTGTGTGCCGCAAAAACAAACAAACAAACAAACAAACAACAGTGAAAAGTTGCTAACAACAACGTCTAAACAACAGATGCTAATTAGCCGCTAGCTAACTGTGGTTTAGCGGGTAGTTTGACACGTGTGCCACAAAAACAAACAACAGTAAAAAGTTTTGGTTGGACAGATCCATGTCCAGAGACAGGAACTAATTCCAAAACAAGGAGCTGGAAAAACCAACAAAGTCAACTTTAACCAATAAAAGCAAAGTGAACTCTATGACCCACATTAGAACCACATTCATCCACTGCATGCGGTTCTTTATTCACCTGAACGGATCAGTTCTGGTCGGGTCGATGTCAACCAGTAACAAACCAACAGAACGACCGGAGCTGCGTTCTGAAGCTGTTCTGGTCCTGAAGCTGTAATAAAATCAGATTTGATAGATAGAACACCAGCTGTAGTCGAGCCAGACGAAGGTTTCTCATAACAATCAGCCTTTTTATGCAACAGTTCTCCATTAAAAGGCTGCAGACGCACGGAAACGCCTCTTTTTGCAAAAGTAGTCGATGTTTTCTTCACAGAGCTTCAAAGAAAGATAAAAAATGAAAACTCTTCAGTGAAACTCGTCGTTTTCTGTGTGAAAGTTGCTGCTTGGAGGTTGTTGTTGTTGTTGTTGTTGTTGTTGTTGTTGTTTAGAGGAGCTAAAGACTTGGAACAGATCAAGTGAGTGTCTGGGATTTCCTGAGCTGCGTTCACAAACTGTTTAAGACTGTTGTTAAATCAGATTCTAGAGACGTCGGAGCAACACAAACCCTCCTCCTGCCTTTTTTCTCAACGCTTGGAAACTTTTACCAGAACCAGACAGAAAAGAACGTCTCTGCTCGACGACGTCTTCAAACGTCTTCAGTGAAACTTTTGTGGGACTTTCTGAGCTGCGTTCAGGAGCTGTTCTGCTACTTTAACTGTTGCTTAATCAGATTTTTTTTAGACGTCTGAGCCACACGAAGCCTTTTCCTACCGTTACTCTTCGTCTGTGTTTGCAGACAATCGGCCGTGCTTGGAAAGTTTTCCATTAAAAGACAAACAGCAGCAAGAGAACCAGTCAGGATCCACCTCTTTAGTGCTGTTTGTCATTTTCAGTGTGAACGTTGCTGCTTGGAGGTTGCTGGTGCTGTTTCCTGTAGTGCAGAGGAACCTGTGGGACTGTCTAAACTGCGTTCACGAGTGTTTTCAAACTGCAAACTGGAGTAAAATCAGACTCTATTGAGCTAAACAAGCTTTTCCTTGCCATTTTTGTTTGTCTGCGTTTGCTGCAGACAGTCAGTGATGCTTAGAACGACAAACCAAACACGCAAGAACGACCTGGTTAGCAACAGATTTCAGAACATGTCCTTAAAGAATCAAACATGATCTAAGTCTTCAGTAAAACTCGTCTTTTCCAGCGTCAAAGTTGCTGCTTGAGGCTGCTGTTGTCGTTTCTAGTAGCAGGAGGAATTCATGAGGTGGAACAAGCTGGTAGATGACTGTCCGAGCTGCGTTCAAGAGCTGTTTTGATCCTGAAACTGTTGCAGAATCAGATTTTTAAGACGTCTCAGCGACCCAAAGCTTCTCCTCACCAGCTCACTGCAGACCGTAGAATACAACCAAAGACCCAACAACGTTCCTGTTAGACAACAGATCAGTGAAAGAACCGAACGTCGACTAAATCTTCAGTAAAACTTCCGGTTTTCAGTGTCAAAGTTGCTGTTTAGAGGTTGTTGCTGTTGTTTCTGTTGTTAAAGGGAAATTTATGAAGTGGAACATCGGTCGAGTCAGTGTCTGGGATTATCTGAGCTGCGTTCAAGACTTGTTTCGGTCTGTTGTAAAATCAGACTTTAAGACACTGTAAAAAATGCCCAAAACAAGACAAAAAAACTTACTTCAAGACACTTTTACCTGAAATAAGTGTAAAAATCTGCCAATAGAACAAGTGAACATTTGCTTGGTCAGATTTCTTGAAATAAGACATGATATTTAGAATATTGAGGTCTTAAAATCAGCAGGGAAAACTTATTTGAAGCTATATTTTAGCAGCATTGTCAAGCTGAGGTGTCTTAGAATAAACCAGACATGATAAAGAATTAAATAGATTTTAGCTTTAATAAGTTTAATGTCAGCTTCTTAATCTGAGATGTATTCAACTTATTTTAGTTGTATTATCGTGGCTCTTCTCTAGATTTAAGACCATCTTGTACTTGAAATCAGATCACACAGATTAATTGAAGCATTCTGAGATATAATGTCTTCTCACAGTTGGCTAGAAATCCTAATATTTAGTGGTGTTTGACAGCATTTGAAGGTGTTGTGTTTTAGGTGAAGCCAGCTACGCCCAAAAGGAGGTGTTTTAACTCAAAAGCAGACATTTGCTTTGTTTGTTTTTTTAACACATTTTCCACATGCAGCTGTTTTCTGATATGAATTGGTGATTTTCCAATCAAATGCATTTACTTTATTTCTTAAATCCAGATTATTTATCTGATACAAACAACAGCTCAGCTTGAAACATGTATGAAATGAAATGAACCTTGTTTCTGGTAAAATACAACTAAAACAAGATCATTTCAAGATTGTTTGACTTAACAAGATATTTAAGATGCGTTGTCTTAAAACACGTCCCTCCATCTGCTGAAATGTTACCTGGAAAGTGAATTTATCTTAAATCAAGTGGGTTCAGACAATTTGGACTAAAAATAAGACGAATAAACTTGATAAGATGTGGAGTTTTTGTTCCTGCTGTTTGTCTTTGTCTACTATTATCAGCTCACTACAGATTTTGGATGTGGTTGGAGTTTTTTCCAGAAACATGCAAGAACATCTGTGTCTGCAGATCTAGTCGACGTGTTCTTCATAGATCCTACAACCGTTTATTAAAAGAGTCATGAATCTCCAGTGAAGCTCGCAGGTTGTTGCTGTTTATGGTGATGAGGAACAGATCGGTTCACAAGTTGTTTTTGTCCTGCAACTGTAGTAAAATCAGATTTGGTGGGTCGTTAATCTGAACGTGACTCACATGGTTCTGGCAGCGATGATTAAACAGACTTCTACGCCATCTGCCTTCGTCCAGACTCACCAGCTCCCGATCGGAGAACCAGACGTAGTAAACGCTGTGAACACGTCCTCTGGAGGTTTCTGACCTCCTACCAGGCTCCGTCTCCAGCTGCTGCTTGGAGGCTGTTGTTTCTTTAGAGTTTCGTAAAAGCAGAACGAGGACAAAGCCGCCTGAAGTGAGCATCCAGTGGCAGGTTTCTATCTGCACCCACGTGGAGTGAGTCAGACTGAATTAAAGCCCACAGAAGAGGCTTTAATTCACACTTTAATAATCCGTTTACGTGTTCGAAGCGCAGCGTCAGTCGAGGAACCGGCTCTTTGTCTGAGGGTCTCCAACGTGTCACAATGTCAAGTTGTTCAAATCTGATTTCACTCTGCTTGTTGGTCGAACCAGACATCAAACATGGAGCCGATCTCGAGCTTCTGTCAGAGAAAGAAGTGCAGAGGCGGTTAATTATCGCAGAGTGTTGCTGCTCGGAGCTGTGTGATCTCTGCTGCACGCTCGCTTATGAAGATGTGGATAAAAGAAATGTGGCGCCGGAGATAAAGGCAGTGTTTGGCCTTTTGATATTCAGCCATTATGGAATATCTCCGCGGCTGTTTCTCCTCACCTCGTCACTTAGGCGCCTTCACGCCCACATAATTACCGGATGCAGGGAAGCAGATCTCATGTTGCCAGACTGATCCCCGCCGTGTTGTCGGCCTCCTTCACCTGCCGAGGCTCACAACACGGTTCTCGGGTCCGGAGCAGCTCCGGCGGGACCGAGCCGGGTTAAGTAGCTGCTCACTGGTGCAGCTCGGCTCAGAAAACACCTCGGGTGATCTGGGACGCAGGAAAGGAAGAGTCCAGTCCTCAGTCCTGCTGCCTCCTGGCTCTGGAGGGCAGGACATCCTCAGAACGGACTGACTGCTGGGTGTTTACATGCAAGCAGCAGCATCATGGGACAGAACCCGGACAGCTGAAGCTCAGATTGATCAGTCTGTGTTTCTACGAGGCAACGATCTGAACCAGCAGAGAGGAGACGGATGTTCTCTTTGCTCTGGTCTCATTTTAACTCACTGTGGTTCTTTTTCACGGCAGCATCAGGTCCTGCACCAGACAGTCGACTCAGAAACGTCTTATTTTTTTTAGCAGGACGAAGTTAGAACGACTGAAATCACTGGGAAAAGATGCATTTTTTTCTAAAGCTACAACAAAGAGGCGCAATGGAACAACGACAACATGCAAAACGACCTGAACGAGACGCAAACCAACATTAACACATGCAAGACGCCTGAGTGGGAGAGAACCAACAAGAGGCAGACATTTAACTAAACTACACCAACTTTTGACCAAAGAGACACCAGACACCAACTACAAGATGCAAACAGACACTGAAGGGAAGGAAAAGTTGAATATCCTGACTCTTTATTTGAAACAGTGAGAGAGAAACCTGGAATCAACTCGTCCAACATGTAGCAGTTACCAGCAGGCTGCTCTTAATATTTGAATCCTGACATTCTTAAAATGTTTGCATGCGTCTCTGATCTGCTCTCTTCTGTCACAAGGACACAATTAGAGTGAAGAAGTCAGTTTTATGTGTATAAATACAACAAAGAGACGCTAATCGACGTGGAACAGATGCAACATGAGGAGTGTTTATTAGTTAATATCTGTAGTTGGATGTCTTTGATTCCTTATTTTGCAGAAACAGACGTTACCAACTGCTGGGCTTCCTCTCTGTGAAAACACTGCCTGCAGTTCATTCAAAAAGCCCCCGTTTGCATCTGCATCACTTTTAACTTCTGAGCTGTGATGAAAAGGAGCAAATGTCTTGTTTTTAACAGGAACCGCTTCCTGCAGACGGTTTAGTTTAGGAGAGTTTTTATAAAAGAGACGTGTAGAATCAGGTGGTTTGGATCAGATGTGATTTTATGGATCTGGACGGTTTCTGAATTCTTGTCTTGTGTCAGCCGTAGCTTCTGAGGTGTGATAATAGAGTGGTTTGTTTTGTACAGAAGCTGGTTGATGCCGAGGCTTTCTGGGGACGTGTTTCCAAGCTGAGACCTGAAGGATGAAGTGGTTTTGATCAGATGTGATTTTAGGGCTGGATTTGGACGTGGTTTTGGAAACTCTCTGATTTGTTGCTGCATCTCTGGCGGTCGCAGTTGACTTATTATTGGCTTTTCTGTTCCGTTGAAAACCACAGAATTTTTAGTTTTTTACAGAATCTGGTTCAAGCTAATGCTTTGTGTTTGTTAATATTTAAATGAGTCATGTAGACTAAAGGGGTTTAGATCAAATGAGACTTTAAGGCCAGATCTGGAGGATTTTTTTGACAGTTTTTCTCACGTGACTGTCGGCTGGAGATGCGTCACTATCAGCTCCTTCGTTGCAACAACCAGTGTGGATTTTTTGGTTTTAGACAGAAACCAGTTGATGCAAATGTTTTATTTTTGGTGAATTTTTTAAAATTCACCAGAACCTGTTTCCTGTTTCTGTGAGCTTGGATTTGGATCATGTTGGTTGACAAGCGTCTGACTTCTTGTTGCATCTCTGGGGGTCACAGTTGACTTATTACTGGCTTTTCTGTTCCGTTGAAAACCACAGAGTTTGTAGTTTTTACAGAACCTGTTTCGAGCTACGCTTTGTGTTTGTTGAGTATTTAAACGAGACGTGTAGAATAAAGGACCTGATGAAACGTCGCGGCTCTGAGCTCGAAGTCGGACCCTAAACTTCACGGTTAAAGTCCTGAGAAGCCTGAAGCGGCTGCAGGTCACTAAAACAAACCTCCAGGAGGCGTCTGGTGGGTTCAGAGCTCAAACTCAAATCAAACCTTCTCCTCCCTGCTGCCGTCGGCCGCCGGCGCTCCGATGTAACGGACTGGAACCGGTTTTAACTCGTTCCTAAATTCAGTATAGAAGCTTGAGAAGAGCTTCATGTTCATTTAGAGGCTTCAGGAGGCTCCTCTGAGAAGTTTCTAACGTTTAAATTCGGATAAGAGACTGAAATCGTTTCACCTGTTCGCTCTCAGTTTGTACTCGTCGGTCTTTTTCCTCAGACGTCTCCACTTCCTTCCTGTTTCTGAGCGACTTCCTGTGAAGCAGCGTCTCATTGGTTTTCATCTGATCACTGCTGAGTGATTCTTCTGCTCTCACATGTCATTAACGGACATCTCCCTCCTCTCTCTCTGTTTCAGGCCGACCTGTGTCACCGTGCAGGAAGTAAACCTTCAAAATAAAGCCCAGTGATGAGCTAAAGGTGAGTCCTGGTGTTTTTTTCCCGTTGTTTCTACGTTCTATCAGCGTTCTGCTCTCATTCCTCCATGAAGACGTCTGTGTCTCTGCCTCTAATGATCTCCGTCCTTCACGGCTAATAGGGAATTATTCACATTTGTTTAGCTCTTGTTCGCCTGCAGCAGCTTGTTAAAGTTGTAAGGATTCATCCTTAATGTGATCTCATGGGTGGAATCGCGGCTCACAAAGCCTTCGCCCTTCGGCCACATGTTCCCAAAGTCACCGTATCGCCGGCCTCACATCTCCCCTGCTAAGCATTTTCCTCCTCGCCCCGGAAGAAAAAAGGAAAAGTTGAATAGATTAAAGGCAGATCTAATCGATCCGGAGCGAGCTTATCTGCGGCTGGCAGGCTGACGAGCCGATTTCAGAACGCCGGAGCGTAATCCTTCAACTGCAAACTGGAAAAAGACAAATGCATGTTGAGGCTGTCAGACGAGGACCAGGCAGGAAAACAGAGCAGAGGGAAGCAGCGATGACGAGGATTAAAACTCAGAACTGAAAGAGGAGATCAGGGATGTGGGTTTACATCATTCTGCTCAGACAAACTCGAATTTAAGAGACCTGTTTTCACTACTCAGCTAAAAACACGACTGCAGGATAAAAGATGATCGAATGAGTGAGATAAAGTTTCAGACGTCGCCTTGATGAGTTTGTTGACATCATTTAAACTCAAGTTTCTGCTTCAGTTGATTTAAAACCACATTCTAGTTGAGGTAACTTCAGGAAATTGGTGTTTTTTTTCTTTACCTTGAGTTTAAAATTTTATCTGTCTTAATCTTTGAAACACAAATATTATTTTCTAAAGTGTAAAAGCTAATCTCAGAGCTCCGTCCCCAATGAATGAAATGCAAAATTGCAATGAAAGCAAACTATTTTTCTTATTAACTGTTCATTGAATTATTTGAATGAGCTGCGTTGACATGAAAATGTTGCATGAACTTAATATTTTCTGTTTTATAAACTCAAATTTCTGCTTTATTTGATTTAAAACTACAATTTAGTTCAGTTCACTTCATTAAATCGGATTGAAAATGATTTTTTAAAAAATATTCTTGAGGTAAAACTTTTAAATCCCCTCAGCCATCTTAATTTATTAAAAAAATTTAAAATACTTCCTTAAAGTTTCCGTCTGCTGGACTTTTTAAAGAGTAAAACAACAGTGGGATCCGTCCTCGCCACATTTTAAAAAGTGTTTCAGAAGAACTATTTAAGCTGCAAACATCATTTTGAACTTAAAGTGTTGCATCAAGTTAATATTTTGTCTAATTTAAACTTGATTTTCTGTGTTTGTTGATTTAAATTGAGGTAACTGTTTTCTTCGTCCCCTCCTCCATCCCAACACCACAAGTTAAAAACACCTTTATTACAGAGGAAAACCTCACTGGGTTGAACTTAGTGTCATTAGTTGTTGTGTTTGTTTGGTTTTTACTGTCTACAAACCACCGTTAAATCACTGTACTGGTTTCTAATCAGACAATATTCACCGTTTCTTACAAAGCAGCCTCATTTCTCCATGTCAGAGGTGTCAGGCTGGTTGTTTCCAGACCGTCTGGACCCTGATTCTCCGTCAGGTTTGATGTGGATCAAACTGAGCAGCTGCTGGGAGACGTGATCGACGTCCATCGATCCGCTTTATTAGGACGGTCGGTTCCAGCTGCTGATTGGACGTTTAACCTCTCGACCTGCAGAACGCGATCCGAGCTGACATCCCATAATAGGAGGCATTCATCCGGTCGACCTCCGCTGTCACCGTGACGACTCGGTGGGTCTGAGAGAACGAAGTGGAGGAAGGACAAAGGCTGTTATCAGGGCGAGGAGCTGCAGACTGAAGCTCCTCCAGTGTTTGGTGGAGTTTGAGCAGCGAATCAGGAGCCTCTGCTTTAGGGTCCTCTGCTTTAGGAGCCTCTGCTTTAGGGGCCTCTGCTTTAGGAGCCTCTGCTTTAGGAGCCTCTGCTTTAGGGGCCTCTGCTTTAGGAGCCTCTGTTTTAGGAGCCTCTGTTTTAGGAGCCTCTGCTTTAGGAGCCTCTGCTTTAGGAGCCTCTGCTTTAGGAGCCTCTGCTTTAGGAGCCTCTGTTTTAGGAGCCTCTGTTTTAGGAGCCTCTGCTTTAGGAGCCTCTGCTTTAGGAGCCTCTGCTTTAGGAGCCTCTGCTTTAGGAGCCTCTGCTTTAGGAGCCTCTCTGCTTTAGGAGCCTCTGCTTTAGGAGCCTCTGCTTTAGGAGCCTCTGCTTTAGGAGCCTCTCTGCTTTAGGAGCCTCTGCTTTAGGAGCCTCTGCTTTAGGGGCCTCTGCTTTAGGAGCCTCTGCTTTAGGAGCCTCTGCTTTAGGGGCCTCTGCTTTAGGAGCCTCTGCTTTAGGAGCCTCTGCTTTAGGAGCCTCTGTTTTAGGAGCCTCTGTTTTAGGAGCCTCTGTTTTAGGAGCCTCTGCTTTAGGAGCCTCTGCTTTAGGAGCCTCTGTTTTAGGAGCCTCTGTTTTAGGAGCCTCTGTTTTAGGAGCCTCTGCTTTAGGAGCCTCTGCTTTAGGAGCCTCTGCTTTAGGAGCCTCTGTTTTAGGGGCCTCTGCTTTAGGAGCCTCTGTTTTAGGGGCCTCTGCTTTAGGAGCCTCTGCTTTAGGAGCCTCTGCTTTAGGGGCCTCTGTTTTAGGGGCCTCTGCTTTAGGAGCCTCTGCTTTAGGAGCCTCTGCTTTAGGAGCCTCTGCTTTAGGAGCCTCTGCTTTAGGAGCCTCTGCTTTAGGGGCCTCTCTGCTTTAGGAGCCTCTGTTTTAGGAGCCTCTGCTTTAGGAGCCTCTGCTTTAGGAGCCTCTGCTTTAGGAGCCTCTGCTTTAGGAGCCTCTGCTTTAGGGGCCTCTGCTTTAGGAGCCTCTGTTTTAGGAGCCTCTGTTTTAGGAGCCTCTGCTTTAGGAGCCTCTGCTTTAGGAGCCTCTGCTTTAGGAGCCTCTGCTTTAGGAGCCTCTGCTTTAGGAGCCTCTGCTTTAGGAGCCTCTGCTTTAGGAGCCTCTGCTTTAGGAGCCTCTGCTTTAGGGGCCTCTCTGCTTTAGGAGCCTCTGTTTTAGGGGCCTCTCTGCTTTAGGAGCCTCTGTTTTAGGGGCCTCTGCCTTAGGAGCCTCGGCTTTAGGGGCCTCTGCTTTAGGAGCCTCTGCTTTAGGAGCCTCTGCTTTAGGGGCCTCTGCTTTAGGGGCCTCTGTTTTAGGAGCCTCTGCTTTAGGAGCCTCTGTTTTAGGAGCCTCTCTGCTTTAGGAGCCTCTGTTTTAGGAGCCTCTCTGCTTTAGGGGCCTCTGTTTTAGGAGCCTCTGCTTTAGGAGCCTCTGCTTTAGGAGCCTCTCTGCTTTAGGAGCCTCTGTTTTAGGAGCCTCTCTGCTTTAGGAGCCTCTGCTTTAGGAGCCTCTGTTTTAGGAGCCTCTGCTTTAGGGGCCTCTCTGCTTTAGGAGCCTCTCTGCTTTAGGAGCCTCTCTGCTTTAGGAGCCTCTGCTTTAGGAGCCTCTGCTTTAGGAGCCTCTGCTTTAGGAGCCTCTGCTTTAGGAGCCTCTGCTTTAGGAGCCTCTGCTTTAGGAGCCTCTGCTTTAGGAGCCTCTGCTTTAGGAGCCTCTGCTTTAGGAGCCTCTGCTTTAGGGGCCTCTGCTTTAGGAGCCTCTGTTTTAGGAGCCTCTGTTTTAGGAGCCTCTGCTTTAGGAGCCTCTGCTTTAGGAGCCTCTGCTTTAGGGGCCTCTGCTTTAGGAGCCTCTGTTTTAGGAGCCTCTGCTTTAGGAGCCTCTGCTTTAGGAGCCTCTGCTTTAGGAGCCTCTGCTTTAGGAGCCTCTGCTTTAGGAGCCTCTCTGCTTTAGGAGCCTCTGCTTTAGGAGCCTCTGCTTTAGGAGCCTCTGCTTTAGGAGCCTCTGCTTTAGGAGCCTCTGCTTTAGGAAACTCTGCTTTAGGAGCCTCTGTTTTAGGAGCCTCTGTTTTAGGAGCCTCTGTTTTAGGAGCCTCTGTTTTAGGAGCCTCTGCTTTAGGAGCCTCTGTTTTAGGAGCCTCTGCTTTAGGAGCCTCTGTTTTAGGAGCCTCTGCTTTAGGAGCCTCTGTTTTAGGAGCCTCTGTTTTAGGAGCCTCTGCTTTAGGGGCCTCTGCTTTAGGAGCCTCTGTTTTAGGAGCCTCTGCTTTAGGAGCCTCTGCTTTAGGAGCCTCTGCTTTAGGAGCCTCTGCTTTAGGGGCCTCTGCTTTAGGAGCCTCTGCTTTAGGGGCCTCTGCTTTAGGAGCCTCTGCTTTAGGAGCCTCTGCTTTAGGGGCCTCTGCTTTAGGAGCCTCTGCTTTAGGAGCCTCTGCTTTAGGAGCCTCTGCTTTAGGAGCCTCTCTGCTTTAGGGGCCTCTGCTTTAGGAGCCTCTGCTTCAGGAGCCTCTGTTTTAGGAGCCTCTGCTTTAGGAGCCTCTGTTTTAGGGGCCTCTCTGCTTTAGGAGCCTCTGCTTTAGGAGCCTCTCTGCTTTAGGAGCCTCTGCTTTAGGAGCCTCTCTGCTTTAGGAGCCTCTGCTTTAGGAGCCTCTGCTTTAGGAGCCTCTGCTTTAGGAGCCTCTGTTTTAGGAGCCTCTGTTTTAGGAGCCTCTGCTTTAGGGGCCTCTGTTTTAGGAGCCTCTGCTTTAGGAGCCTCTGTTTTAGGAGCCTCTGCTTTAGGAGCCTCTCTGCTTTAGGAGCCTCTGCTTTAGGAGCCTCTGCTTTAGGAGCCTCTGCTTTAGGGGCCTCTGTTTTAGGAGCCTCTGCTTTAGGGGCCTCTGCTTTAGGAGCCTCTGTTTTAGGAGCCTCTGCTTTAGGAGCCTCTGTTTTAGGAGCCTCTGCTTTAGGAGCCTCTCTGCTTTAGGGGCCTCTGCTTTAGGAGCCTCTCTGCTTTAGGGGCCTCTGCTTTAGGGGCCTCTGTTTTAGGAGCCTCTGCTTTAGGAGCCTCTGTTTTAGGAGCCTCTGCTTTAGGAGCCTCTCTGCTTTAGGGGCCTCTGTTTTAGGAGCCTCTGTTTTAGGAGCCTCTCTGCTTTAGGAGCCTCTCTGCTTTAGGAGCCTCTGCTTTAGGAGCCTCTCTGCTTTAGGAGCCTCTGCTTTAGGAGCCTCTCTGCTTTAGGAGCCTCTCTGCTTTAGGAGCCTCTGCTTTAGGGGCCTCTGCTTTAGGGGCCTCTGCTTTAGGGGCCTCTGCTTTAGGAGCCTCTGTTTTAGGAGCCTCTGCTTTAGGAGCCTCTGTTTTAGGAGCCTCTGTTTTAGGAGCCTCTGCTTTAGGAGCCTCTGCTTTAGGAGCCTCTGCTTTAGGAGCCTCTGCTTTAGGAGCCTCTGCTTTAGGAGCCTCTGCTTTAGGAGCCTCTGCTTTAGGGGCCTCTGTTTTAGGAGCCTCTGTTTTAGGAGCCTCTCTGCTTTAGGAGCCTCTGCTTTAGGAGCCTCTCTGCTTTAGGAGCCTCTGCTTTAGGAGCCTCTGTTTTAGGAGCCTCTGCTTTAGGAGCCTCTGTTTTAGGAGCCTCTCTGCTTTAGGAGCCTCTCTGCTTTAGGAGCCTCTGCTTTAGGGGCCTCTGCTTTAGGGGCCTCTGCTTTAGGGGCCTCTGCTTTAGGAGCCTCTGTTTTAGGAGCCTCTGCTTTAGGAGCCTCTGCTTTAGGAGCCTCTGTTTTAGGAGCCTCTGTTTTAGGAGCCTCTGCTTTAGGAGCCTCTGCTTTAGGAGCCTCTGCTTTAGGAGCCTCTGCTTTAGGAGCCTCTGTTTTAGGAGCCTCTGCTTTAGGAGCCTCTGCTTTAGGAGCCTCTGTTTTAGGAGCCTCTGCTTTAGGAGCCTCTGTTTTAGGAGCCTCTGCTTTAGGAGCCTCTGCTTTAGGGGCCTCTGCTTTAGGAGCCTCTGTTTTAGGAGCCTCTGTTTTAGGAGCCTCTGTTTTAGGAGCCTCTGCTTTAGGAGCCTCTGCTTTAGGGGCCTCTGTTTTAGGAGCCTCTGTTTTAGGAGCCTCTGTTTTAGGAGCCTCTGTTTTAGGAGCCTCTGCTTTAGGAGCCTCTGCTTTAGGAGCCTCTGCTTTAGGAGCCTCTGTTTTAGGAGCCTCTGCTTTAGGAGCCTCTGCTTTAGGAGCCTCTGCTTTAGGAGCCTCTGTTTTAGGAGCCTCTGCTTTAGGAGCCTCTGCTTTAGGAGCCTCTGCTTTAGGAGCCTCTGCTGTAGGAGCCTCTGCTTTAGGAGCCTCTGCTTTAGGAGCCTCTGCTGTAGGAGCCTCTGCTTTAGGAGCCTCTGCTTTAGGAGCCTCTGCTTTAGGAGCCTCTGCTTTAGGAGCCTCTGCTTTAGGGGCCTCTGCTTTAGGAGCCTCTGCTTTAGGAGCCTCTCTGCTTTAGGAGCCTCTGTTTTAGGAGCCTCTGCTTTAGGAGCCTCTGCTTTAGGAGCCTCTCTGTTTTAGGAGCCTCTCTGTTTTAGGAGCCTCTGCTTTAGGGGCCTCTGCTTTAGGAGCCTCTGCTTTAGGGGCCTCTCTGCTTTAGGAGCCTCTGCTTTAGGGGCCTCTGCTTTAGGAGCCTCTGCTTTAGGAGCCTCTGCTTTAGGAGCCTCTGCTTTAGGAGCTTCTGTTTTAGGAGCCTCTGCTTTAGGAGCCTCTCTGCTTTAGGGGCCTCTGCTTTAGGGGCCTCTCTGCTTTAGGAGCCTCTGTTTTAGGAGCCTCTGTTTTAGGAGCCTCTGTTTTAGGAGCCTCTACTTTAGGAGCCTCTCTGCTTTAGGAGCCTCTGTTTTAGGGGCCTCTGTTTTAGGAGCCTCTGTTTTAGGAGCCTCTGTTTTAGGAGCCTCTGTTTTAGGAGCCTCTGTTTTAGGAGCCTCTGCTTTAGGAGCCTCTGCTTTAGGAGCCTCTGCTTTAGGAGCCTCTGCTTTAGGAGCCTCTGTTTTAGGGGCCTCTCTGCTTTAGGAGCCTCTGCTTTAGGAGCCTCTGCTTTAGGAGCCTCTGCTTTAGGAGCCTCTCTGCTTTAGGAGCCTCTGCTTTAGGAGCCTCTGCTTTAGGAGCCTCTGCTTTAGGGGCCTCTGCTTTAGGAGCCTCTGCTTTAGGAGCCTCTCTGCTTTAGGAGCCTCTGCTTTAGGAGCCTCTCTGCTTTAAGAGCCTCTCTGCTTTAGGAGCCTCTGCTTTAGGAGCCTCTCTGCTTTAGGGGCCTCTGTTTTAGGAGCCTCTGCTTTAGGAGCCTCTGCTTTAGGAGCCTCTGCTTTAGGAGCCTCTCTGCTTTAGGAGCCTCTGCTTTAGGAGCCTCTGCTTTAGGAGCCTCTCTGCTTTAGGAGCCTCTCTGCTTTAGGGGCCTCTGTTTTAGGAGCCTCTGTTTTAGGAGCCTCTGCTTTAGGGGCCTCTGCTTTAGGAGCCTCTGCTTTAGGAGCCTCTGTTTTAGGAGCCTCTCTGCTTTAGGAGCCTCTGCTTTAGGAGCCTCTGCTTTAGGGGCCTCTGCTTTAGGAGCCTCTGCTTTAGGGGCCTCTGCTTTAGGAGCCTCTGCTTTAGGAGCCTCTGCTTTAGGAGCCTCTGTTTTAGGAGCCTCTCTGCTTTAGGAGCCTCTGCTTTAGGAGCCTCTGCTTTAGGGGCCTCTGCTTTAGGGGCCTCTGCTTTAGGAGCCTCTGTTTTAGGAGCCTCTGTTTTAGGAGCCTCTGTTTTAGGAGCCTCTGCTTTAGGAGCCTCTGCTTTAGGAGCCTCTGCTTTAGGGGCCTCTGTTTTAGGAGCCTCTGCTTTAGGAGCCTCTGCTTTAGGAGCCTCTGCTTTAGGGGCCTCTGCTTTAGGAGCCTCTGTTTTAGGAGCCTCTGCTTTAGGAGCCTCTGTTTTAGGAGCCTCTGCTTTAGGAGCCTCTGTTTTAGGAGCCTCTCTGCTTTAGGGGCCTCTGTTTTAGGAGCCTCTGCTTTAGGAGCCTCTGCTTTAGGAGCCTCTCTGCTTTAGGGGCCTCTGTTTTAGGAGCCTCTGCTTTAGGAGCCTCTGTTTTAGGAGCCTCTCTGCTTTAGGGGCCTCTGTTTTAGGAGCCTCTGCTTTAGGAGCCTCTGCTTTAGGAGCCTCTGCTTTAGGAGCCTCTGTTTTAGGAGCCTCTGTTTTAGGAGCCTCTGCTTTAGGAGCCTCTGTTTTAGGAGCCTCTGTTTTAGGAGCCTCTGTTTTAGGAGCCTCTGCTTTAGGAGCCTCTGCTTTAGGAGCCTCTGCTTTAGGAGCCTCTCTGCTTTAGGAGCCTCTGCTTTAGGAGCCTCTGCTTTAGGAGCCTCTGCTTTAGGAGCCTCTGTTTTAGGAGCCTCTCTGCTTTAGGAGCCTCTGCTTTAGGTGCCTCTGCTTTAGGAACCTCTGCTTTAGGAGCCTCTGCTTTAGGAGCCTCTGCTTTAGGGGCCTCTGCTTTAGGAGCCTCTGCTTTAGGAGCCTCTGTTTTAGGAGCCTCTGCTTTAGGAGCCTCTCTGCTTTAGGGGCCTCTGCTTTAGGAGCCTCTGCTTTAGGAGCCTCTGCTTTAGGAGCCTCTGTTTTAGGAGCCTCTGCTTTAGGAGCCTCTGTTTTAGGAGCCTCTGCCTTAGGAGCCTCTGCTTTAGGAGCCTCTGCTTTAGGAGCCTCTCTGCTTTAGGGGCCTCTGTTTTAGGAGCCTCTGCTTTAGGAGCCTCTGCTTTAGGAGCCTCTGCTTTAGGGGCCTCTGCTTTAGGAGCCTCTCTGCTTTAGGAGCCTCTGCTTTAGGAGCCTCTGTTTTAGGAGCCTCTGCTTTAGGAGCCTCTGTTTTAGGAGCCTCTCTGCTTTAGGAGCCTCTGCTTTAGGGGCCTCTGCTTTAGGAGCCTCTGCTTTAGGAGCCTCTGTTTTAGGAGCCTCTCTGCTTTAGGAGCCTCTGCTTTAGGGGCCTCTGCTTTAGGAGCCTCTCTGCTTTAGGAGCCTCTGTTTTAGGAGCCTCTGCTTTAGGAGCCTCTGCTTTAGGAGCCTCTGCTTTAGGAGCCTCTGTTTTAGGAGCCTCTCTGCTTTAGGAGCCTCTGCTTTAGGAGCCTCTGCTTTAGGAGCCTCTCTGCTTTAGGAGCCTCTGTTTTAGGGGCCTCTGTTTTAGGAGCCTCTGCTTTAGGAGCCTCTGCTTTAGGAGCCTCTGCTTTAGGAGCCTCTGCTTTAGGGGCCTCTGCTTTAGGAGCCTCTCTGCTTTAGGAGCCTCTGTTTTAGGAGCCTCTCTGCTTTAGGAGCCTCTGCTTTAGGGGCCTCTGCTTTAGGAGCCTCTCTGCTTTAGGAGCCTCTGTTTTAGGAGCCTCTCTGCTTTAGGAGCCTCTCTGCTTTAGGAGCCTCTCTGCTTTAGGAGCCTCTGTTTTAGGAGCCTCTGCTTTAGGAGCCTCTGCTTTAGGAGCCTCTGCTTTAGGGGCCTCTCTGCTTTAGGAGCCTCTGCTTTAGGAGCCTCTGCTTTAGGAGCCTCTGCTTTAGGAGCCTCTGTTTTAGGAGCCTCTGCTTTAGGAGCCTCTGCTTTAGGAGCCTCTACTTTAGGAGCCTCTCTGCTTTAGGAGCCTCTGCTTTAGGGGCCTCTCTGCTTTAGGAGCCTCTGCTTCCTCTGTTTTCTACGATTCAGTCAGTCGGTTTCTAAATCAGTTTCTGCTTCAGTTCAGTCGGAGCTTCTCCTCTCCAAACGCTGGAGGCCTCACAGAATTAATCTTGTCAGGAAGCAGAACTTCAGCTCAGCGCCGGCTGCAGGTCGGCGTCTCCCCAGTGTAAGTTGATTTCACGTGCATTATGTGCAGCGTAATGGAAAGCTTACAGCAGCACCGCAGCACAGACGCCTCCAAAATGAAGTGGAGCCGCAGTTTGATCTCACAAAAACACATTAAGAGCAGCTCAGAGCCTCTGGTTCTCTGAGATGCTCTGGAGCTGCTGAGGAGAACCAACAGGGCAGCAGCTCTGCAGGATCCTCATCATCTCTGACTGAGGCCACTTAAGAAAGACAGAAGCTGGATTTCTGCAGCAGATGCATGAATCCATCGTAGAGGTCTGAGTCAGTTTGTTCAGATCTGCATCCTGAACAGATTCTTTCTTTTAAGCAGTTTAATCCTCAACAGTCCAGCTGATGGTCCCAGAACCTGGTGAACCTCAAGCAGCAATGAAACGTCTGTAAAGATGCAGCCAAACTCCAACACAAGTGTCTTTATTGTTACTGAATAGATAAAAACTGTCAGATCTGGAGCCAGAAACAAGAAAGAACGTTAAGAACAGGCTGCTGGAAAAACCCAAGACGAGAGCTGAAGACAACACAAGGAAACACCAACAGGACAGAAAAGAGACACAACATGACAAAAAAACAACTCACAGACCTGCACGAGACCAAACCGTCGTAAGGAGACGCAAAGAAAACATCACAGACAAGAAACAAAAGAGAAATGAGACAGAAAATGAAACATAAAACGTCACAAAGTGGACAGAAAACAAGAAAACAAAAGGACAAAAACGACACAAATGAGACACTAAACAGAAATCAGCTGTAAAATAACAAACAAGATGGAAAAAGACAAAATGAGACACAAATGAGGCCCAAAGACAACAAAAGCAAGATACAGATTAAAACAAGACACAAAATGATGCAATGGAGACATAAAAGAACAAAAACAGGAAGTAAAACGACAGAAAGGAAACAAAACTGTCACCAAGAGACAAACAACATCACAACACAAACAAAACAACAAAGAAAAATAAGACGACACAAAGGAGACACGACGAGACAAAAACCAGACAAAAACCAGACACCACAGGACAAAATAAAGACAAAAAACAACAGAAAAGACAAAACAATAAAAGAGAAACAAAAACAAGACACGAGAAAACAAGATGCAAAGCAGCATAAATGAGACATAGAGGGAAAATGAGACATGAAACGACAAAAAATGGACAAAACTATAAAAAGCAAAACACAAAAACAACCGAAACGAAGCAAAACGCAACAAAAACAAGAGACAAACAACAGAAAAGAGACACTTTATGTCTTTTCTTCATTTTATGTCTCATTTTTGTTGTTTTATCTAATTATTTGTCTTTTTTTCTCATTTTTGTTGTTTTTGTCTCATTTTTGTTGTTTTTGTCTCATTTTTGTTGTTTTTGTCTCATTTTTGTTGTTTTATCTAATTATTTGTCTTTTTTTCTCATTTTTGTCGTTTTTGTCTCATTTTTGTCATTTTTTTCTCATTTTTGTCTCATTTTTGTTTTTTGTCTCATTTTTGTCATTTTTTTCGTTTTTGTCTCATTTTTGTCATTTTTGTCGTTTTATGTCTCATTTTTTTGTGGTTTGTTTGTGATGTTTTGTCCGTACCAGTTTTGTCTCTTTGCTTTAATTTTTTCGATATTTTTTCATTTTGACTGCAGACACTCTCCGTACAGAATCACTCCAGTATTATTAATTCCTGCTAATTAAAGGTATCCAAGTCTAGCAGTGACATTTATTTCCATATATGCAGCAGAAAACCTAAATCCTGCCACGTTTCCTTCCATCATCATGCAGCCTTGATGTAGCTTCATCTGTCTGCACATAATAAAATGACTCTAAATGAGTCTGGAACCTGTAGAAGTGATGCCTCTGAGCTCTAACCTCCATCATGCTGCTGAGTTTCCTGAAGGCAGAGACTTAAAGAAGCTGCAGAGTTTCTCTCAGCAAACAGGTTAAACCCACAAAGTTCAGAGCGATTTAACAAGAAATAAAACCCTCCTCAGATGTTTCCTGATAAAACAGGCGGTGATGCAACGTGTGCGATGATGAAACCAGGTGACAGGGTTTGATTTAAAGGGATCGGCTACAGGAGATCGTCTCAGAGGAGGAGGGAGGTCACGGAGCCTCACTCTGACCCCCATCAGCTGCTTTTACCGCATCTCAAACCGACAACCGAGCATCAACGATCCACATCTGAGGACTCCATTTTAATTCTGCGTCCCGCTTTGTTCCTCGTGGAATGTAAATATCCTATAAGCGCCGTCTCTCGGCTCAACGGCGGAATAAAGAGGGAAGAGAAAGAGGGAAGAATGAGCAGATAAACGTGTTTGCGGCGAGATTACCGGGCGTCGTAAAGCCCGTAAACCCGGCGAGGACGAGGAGGAGGAGGACGAGGATGACGGCGAACAGCAGAGAGACGAGGAGACAGATCAGGAGGGAACAGAGAGGATGTCAGGAGGCAGAGATAGTGGAACACAGAGATACAGGCAGAGGAAAACAAATGTAAGCCCCCGAGGATTAACGCTCTCATTTCTCTTTGGGGAAGAATAGAAAAAAGAGGATTTCCACCTCCGATCCTCTCAGCCTGCCTCTGATATCTGCCTCCTCTCTGTCTCATGTTCTAATATCTGTAGTCTCTATTCACGACGCTGAACAGAGCGAGCCGGACTCAGATCTCTCTTCCCCCGTAGACGTCCTTCTCTACCTGCCTCTGTGCAGCAGCTGTTGCTTCAGTCCAATCAGTGGTCGCCTTAACGAGCTGCTCTAACGACATGAACGAGCTTCCTGCTGCTCGGCTCCACGAAGACACTCGACTGAAGCTCGATGCTGCTACAGATTTAGCCTCGTTTCAAACTTAGCGTTCAGATTCAACAGCAGGAACCAACCTGTGAGGCTTTAAATGATTCCTTCAGTCTAAAAGATCCAGTGTTCTTTGCTCCCGTCTCGTTTTAACTCACTGTGGCTCATTTCTCACTGCAGCATAAAACCCTGCACCTCTGTGGAAACAGATTCATGTGCAGCAGGACTCAGGAAGAACCGCATAAATATCAACCTGTGATCAGCATGTCTAGATGAACATATGTGTAGAAACTCTGTGCTAGTCCGAGCATTTGGAGGTTAATTAAAGTGAAATGAAAAACAGATAACTTACCGCTTGCAGATGTTTTATGCAAACTGAATTTTCTGCCTAAAACTACCACAAAAGAACAACTAAATGATGCAACAACACAGAAAAGAGGCACTAAATGACCAGAAATAGATGCAAAATGAACATTAACACCTGCAAACACTACCTGACTGAGAGAAAACTGCAAAAAAAAGACCAAGAACCAAGAAAACAGAACAAAAATACTTACAAATATCAACTACAGGATGCAAAAAGAGAGTAAAGACCTGCAGCTCAATGGAAACAGAAGGAGAGAGGACTCAGAGACATTTACTGTGCAGAATGTTGCCTTTAGAATGATGGAAAATCTGAAAAAAAAGTTAAAACTACCACAAAAGAGCAACTACATGATGAAACAGTGCAGAAAAGAGCCACTAAATGACCAGAAATAGATGCAAAATGAACATTAACACCTGTAAAACCTACCTGACTGAGAGAAAACTGCAAAAAAGACCGAAAACCAAGAAAACAGAACAAGAAAATGAACAAAACTACTCAAAAATATAGAAAAAAGATGCAAGAAGATAGTAAAGACCTGCAGCTCAATGGAAACAGAAGCAGAGAGAACTGAGAGAGGACTTCTGTGCAGAATGACATGAAAAAAAGTTGAATTTCTGCCTAAAACTGTCACAAAGGAACAATTAAACGATGCAACAGTACAGAAAAGAGACACTAAATGACCTGAAATAGATGAAAAGTGAACATTAACACCTGTAAAATCTACCTGACTGAGAGAAAACTGCAGAAAAAGACCGAAAACCAAGAAAACAGAACAAGAAAATGAACAAAAATACTCTCAAAACAGCTGCAAAGAGACGCCAGATATGAACTAGAAGATTCAAAAGGACAGTAGAAGATCTGAAGTCTTGAGCCTGAGTGGAAAATGTTCCTATTTCACTCCTTAATATTCATAATTTCTCTTTTCAGTCCCACCAAACATCTGCAAAATGAAAGTATGTGTTGATGATTTACCAGCCGTCTGATTTTACAATCAAACACTGTAAAATGTCAAAGCACTATTTGCAAAAACACAGATTTTTAGCGAAAATTAAAGACAAAGATTGACTTTATTCATCCTGAAGGAAATTATTTTACCAGATTGCAGCAAACGAAGGTTATTGAAGTATAACAAGATTATAGGAAGTGGTCGTAGTTAAATAGAAATAAAATAAAAATATAATAAAATTAAAAAATCAACTAAGAATACGAATGCAAAAAGGAGGTGTAGAATAGTAGAATATAATTTTTAAAATATTTTTTCAGTTATTTTTACTGGATATTATCTGAATTTTTTTATCTTTTTAAAGGAGACAAATTGGTTTTTTTTACAGTGTATTTACAGCATTAAGTAGTAAACCCTTTAACCAGCTTCATATTATTCAGTAATTAACTTTTAATGTGAATTTAAACAGTAAGTTTACAGTAAAATGCTGCCACTATTTGACTGAACTCAGAGGAAACGTCTCCACAGGGCAGGACTTTGTTGTTTCACTGATCTGGATGCTGGACTGGGTGTAAAACAGGACCAGGACCAGGATTCTCCTCGTGTCCGTAGAACCTGAGCGGCTCCCAGCGTTCTGTGGCTGCAGAGTTCAGCCTTTTGTTGGGAGGATAAATGTGTTTTCTTTGCTCCCTGGTTCCCGTCGTCCTCCTTCCTTCCTCCTCCGTCTCTGTGGTCGTCCGTCGCTGCTCCGCCGCCTCCAAGAATCCAAAGCATTTTATTTTCCCTCTCGCCTCAAATCGAATCCAGACGCCCCCGTTTCCTGCCCGGCTTCTCTTTCTGCCCCTCCCTCAGGGGCTGCAGACCCGAACCCCCCACGCTCCGAAGGAACCCGGGCTCAGGTTCTCCTCCGAGCTCCTTTTTTCCCTCCACAGAATGAATTCCTCAAAGGTTCCTCCCTCTGGTTTCTATTCCGGGAAGCGTTTGTTCTGAGGACGGAGCCGAACCTTCTCCTCGCTCCTCTTCTCATCTCTCAGATTAAAAGCCACCAGTCTCTTGTTGTTCTGAGCGAACTCTGATCCTCCGCAGCTGTTTTTGAACAACTTTATTCGTTAACATGTTTGTAAAAATAAAAAGTCAAGCAGCAGCAGCAGGATGAGAAAATGTCTGAGACGTTTTCTGAAGCAAAGCTGTGATTATCGACGTTCATGGTCTGTTTTTACGCTACACTGCCTGCATTTCATCTGAAAAGTCCCTGATTTTTAGTAACATGACTGTTGGTCACAGCTGAGTGAATCATAGCTTCATGATTTTGCAGAGAAGCACAGAATTTTTAGTTTTTTTATAGAATCCAAGTAGAGCCAACATTTATTTTTTGGCATTTTTTTAAACGAGACCAGCAGAATAAAGTGATTTTAGCGACTGAACGGCTTCGTACTGATGAGTAGATCAACGAAAGTTAGAATTGTTTCTACTTTTTCAGTTTCCAGCAGATGAAAGTTGAAATTCTGCTGGTTTTATTTGTATTTTTGATGCAGCTGAATCTTTTCCTCTTTCCTCTTGCACTCGTTTGTCTTTTTATCCCTCAGATTAAAAGCTGCAGCGACAGAGTCATGAATCTCTTGTTGTTCTGTGCGACCGCAAAACTCTGATCCTCTGCAGCTGTTTTTGAACAGCTCCCTTCATTAAGCTTGTGTGGAAGTTTACATGTTTGTAAAAATAAAGCAGCATAAAAATAAGCAGCAGCAGGAGGAAATATCTATCTGAGACGTTTTCTGAAGCAAACCTGTAATTATCGACGTTCATGTTCTGTTTTTAGGACATGCTCTCATCCAAAAAGTCCCAGATTTTTAGTGAAATGACTGTTGGTCCCAGCTGAGTGAATCATAGCTTCATGTTTTTGCAGAGAAGCACAGAATTTTTAGTTTTTTATAGAATCCAGCTGGAGGAGACGTTTATTTTTTGGCATATTTTAAACGAGACCAGTAGAATAAACCTTGTTCTGAAGCAAACCTGTGATGTTCTGCAGCAGTCTGTGGTTATGGATTATGTTTGTTGTCTGTTTTTAGTCTACACTTCCTGCATTTCATCTGAAAAGTCCCTGATTTTTACTAAAATGACTGTTGGTCACAGCTGAGTGAATCATGGTTTCATGTTTTTGCAGAGAAGCACAGAATTTTTTGTTTTTTACAGAATCCAAGTAGAGCAAACATGTATATGTTTTTAAACGAGACCAGCAGAATAAAGTGATTTTAGCGACTGAACAGCTTCGTACTGATGAGTAGATCAAGGAAAGTTAGAACTGTTTCTACTTTTACAGTTTCTGCCTGATAAATGATGAAATTCTGCTGGTTTTATTTTTATTCTTGATGCAGCTGAATCTCTTCCTCTTTTGTCTTTTTATCTCTGAGATTAAAAGCTGCAGCGACAGACTCATGAATCTCCTCTGCAGCTGTTTTCCAACCTCGTGTTCGTTTGTACACGTTTAAAAAATGAAAAATATAAAAGCAGCGGCGTGAGAAAATGTCCTTCTAAAGCCAACCTGTGGCAGCGTGTGATTATCCACGTTCTTAGTTTATTCTTGGAGCTGTAATTACGACATCGTTCAGACTGAGGAGCTGTAATTTCTGCTGAACTGGGACAGAAAAAGCTAAAGAGGACATAAAATATAAAGGACACACACATGGAGGCAAATGGAAATAAATAAACAGACAGAAGAAGTTCTATTATCAGTTAATTAAAGCTGCTAAACCACATTCACACGGCTTCTATATGAGTCGATAACGAGCTGCTTTTTCACATTTTCACACTTTTAATTTGAATTAAGTAATTAATTTGCAGCATGACGCAGTTAAAATGACAGAAATCAGAAAAATAAAATAAAAGAAGCTGAATTTATGTCAAAAAATTACCACAAAGAGGCACAAAATGACCTGAAATAGATGCAAAATGAACACAAACACCAGCAAAAACAGACGTACCCAAAAAATCACACCAACTCTACATGCTACTACTTACTTTAAATGCTTGTCTGCAAAAAAGTCCCTGAATTGTTGTCATGAGACTGTTGGTTCCAGCTGAGTCATCAATGGCTTCTTAATTCTGTCAACAAGTGCAGAATTTTATGTTTTTTACAGAATCTAATTAAAGTGAACCGTTCATTTTTGGCATTTTTTAAAAAATGAAACTTGTGGAAGTAGTAATTACAGAATCAGTCGGACTGACTGTTTGGCAACGATATAATTTCTGCTAAAGAGGAAATAGAATAAAAGGGACACACAGACGGAGGCAAATAGAAATTAAAAATAAGAATATAAAGGGACGGAGCAGCTCGATTATCTGTTAATTAAAGACGGCGTTCTAAAGCACATCCACGCGGCTTCTCTTTAAGTCATTTTTTTACATTTTCACGCTTTTATTTCTGTTTCTCAGTCATTTTGGAATCACTAGATATGATTAACTGTCCCTAATGTGGAGTTCATGCAGGACTCTCCCATAAAAACCAATCAGCAGCGGTCAGCGGGCTAATTGAAGCAGCATTGTTGCGCCTCCAGCTTCCCTTGGACTCGTCGTCTCTTTGTTTTACTGGAAGAAACGCAGCGAGCCGCTCGGTTATTAGCTTGTTTTTTTATCATCTGAAAACTGATTTTTCTCTTTTTCCGAGGGCAGCAGGTCATTTTTTTTAGCAGCACTCACCAAAAACAAAGCAACTTTGTGCTGCAGTTGGTTCCTGAAGTTCTCAAAAGCATTAATTTTGATAATTAATTCATGTGAAACTGCAAAACAATGAATCACAAAACTGTGCAGAGTGGAATAATCCGGCTCTGTGTGAGGAAAAATGCTGGCTTTGTGATTAAAAACTCAGAGTTCTGCTCCTACAGATTGTTAAAATGCACAGAAGCTGCTTCCTAAATGCCGCTAAAATCATCCTCGGCCTCATTCTCAGCAAAATAAATAAATAAAATGAGCTCTGATTGCTCGTAATTTAGCACAAATTGCATATGATTTCCATACAAATTAGTGCGATGCTCAGTAATTGAGGACGCTAATCAGAACGAGCGAAACAAAAATACCCACGTAAGCCGAGTTTATTTTAGCGAGACGGGGCCCTTTGAACGGAATAACTCGTCTGGGTGTGAGAATTAGAGTTTCCAAACACAACAATGGCAGAGTTAATTAGCCGCTAGTTAGCCGAACGCTACGAACAGAGCAGTGTGTGTGTTTGCTGTCAGAACGCTGTTTGTCCTCTTCATTATCGGCTCTGTTCATTTAGACTCAGCGTGTTATCTGGAGCTCGTTTGTTGAACCAACAGCAGCGACGGAGACGCTCATCCTGAAACCCCCGAGAGGGTTCTGGGTGTTTTTTATCTCGTTTTATTCACCGTGGTTCTCTTTCAGTGCAGTATAAAGTCCTCTATGGAAACAGAACAACACGAAGGAGGAGAGAGAACTCAGAAATACCTTCTGTCACTCAGTTATAATGATGGAAAGAGTTGCATTGTTTTGTAAAACTACCGCAAAGAGGCCTGAAAGAGCAAAGACATGATGCAATTAGAAAAGCCCTCATAGAGCGCAGACCTCCACCAAGCAGCTTCAGTCCAACACAATCTACCAACGACAGAGTATCATAGTGTAGTCTGGTGAAATCAACACTGACAGGACACAGAAATATATGTTGGTTCTTTATTCTGAACAGATTAACTGGAGGAGGCTCAGTGGATAAAATAAGGAGGATAAAACCAGAAATGTTCCTCTGGAGAATCTGGTTTGGTTTTGCTAAACAGGACTTCTGTTGCAGCTGCGTTTGAGGACAAACAGCTCTATGTGGAAAAACAACTACTTAGTTTGAACAAGACGTCCCAATTTACAGCTTTGTGACAAGAAATAAGCAGCAGGAGGTTTCAGCAAGATGGAATAAGGCTGACCTTAAGGCCAAGTACGGTGTAGCTCCAAGTAGCCTAGAGTGGCTAAGTTAGCTAACCAACAGTATGGTAGCTTAGCTGCTTTACAAACTAATATTAGGGCTGGTCCCCAAAATAGGAATATCTGAATATTGGTTTGTTTTGGTGGTATTTGAATAATAATTTTGATATTTAAATAGTCCTGTGCGCCGCCACCGGTCACTGCTGAGGCTGTAGAACGCCGCCGAGCGCTGCCGAGTGCCGCCAAGTGCCGCCGTGGTTCTAGTACGTGGACCTGCCAACTCCAGTGTCAGAAACTCCAAATGCTTTCCAACAGCACAGAGTTTCAACTTTGGGTAGATAAAAATAAAAGTAGAAAAGCCCTCAGAGATCCAGACCTCCACCAAGCAGCTTCAGTCCACCCCCAACACAATCTACCAATGACACAGTATCATTAAATTAAAAACATCCTGGATCCAGACGGTGATCCGGATCAGTCCCAACATGTCATCATTTGTCCCATTTCACACATTTCCTGAACATTTCATCCAAATCTGTCATAACTTTTTGAGTTATTTTGAACAAAAACAAACAAAAAAACCCTGGCAGAAGTAATAATGCAGCAAAGAGACACTAAATGATGTGAAAGTGATGCAAACCAACACAAAATAGATGCAAAATGAGCAAATACACACATGCAAAAAACAACCTAACCAAGAGATAACTCCAAAAAGAGACAGAAACTTAAAACAGAATTTGCCCAAAGAGACATCAGATACCAAATACAAGCTGCAAAAAGACATTAAAGAATATAAAAAGTTGAGCTTTGGCGATTATTTATTGCTAAAAATGAGAAAGACACCAGGAATCAACACGTCCAACATGTTTCCAAGAGTCTACAGACTTCACCAACACTGGAATGATAAAATAAATGTTGGCTCTACACGCTACAGGAATTTAACTGTTTACATTTTTAGTTTATTTCCAACATCTGGATCAGCTCTGTAGAAACACCGCCTGCAGTTCAGCCAAAAAGTTCCTGAATTTTTGACGCCTGACTGTTGGTCACAGCTGAGTAGCTCATAGCTTCATGATTGAGCAAAGAACTGCAGAATTTTTTGTTTTTTACAGACTCCGGCTCCAGCAAACAGTTTATTTTTGAGGATTTTAAAAATCAGACATGTAGAATAAAATTATTTTAATGAAATATCACAATTTAAACTCAGACTTTGTTTATTTTCTGGACTAAACAGCAAAGATGAATAGTTCAAGTAAAGTTCAACATTCTTCCTGTTTTGAAAGTTCCTGGCTTTTAAATAGTGCAATGTTGGAGGTTTTTTTAAGGACAACATGCTTTTGAAACCCACCGGCTGTTTCAGAGGTTGTTAATTATGCATTTTTTCTCTCTAAATGTCTCTAAACGTCACTTCAGTCGTTACTTCAACAAAGGTTATTGTGCGACTAAATGTTTTAGAGTTTCAAGCATGGGCCTGGATAAAAACAGAGTATATTCATGTACATATACTATTATATACCACATCTTGTATCACCAGCTGTCCACAGAAGCTTCTACATCTAAAATATTCCTCAGCTGTGAAATAAAGGTATCTCCCTGAATCCTGAACCAACTGAAGGACCAGGTTTCAGAAATTGGTGATACCATTAAGAGCAGAAGCATTGATTTCAGTGTTACCTGTTGAACTAATTGAACATGTTGGCTAACTTTCCTATTCGTCACTCACCTGTTTCTTTCACCTGTCGACCGTTCTGTTCTCCAAGATCCACAACATCACCTGTGTTACAGCAGCCATCTTTAAGTCCGTCCACGTTAAACTGGTCCTTATGCAGTCACAGTACTTCCCTTATCAATCTGTAAAACAGCAGAAAGGGAAGAAAATATGTTAAAAAAATGGGTGAAAATCTGAAACTGTGGCAGCAAACTGTGACAAATAACAGATAATATTGAGTAAAATCACAGAAAAAAGTAGTAACTTACACATCAACCCTAATAAACCAGCCCAAACTGTAAAAACACATGTCCACAATAAAAATCTGTATTTTTATAAACAGTATATTGACCACAAAATGACATTATATCTTTCTTACTATATTTAAATCCATTAAAATATAATTATTTTAAAGATATCTGATTTTATTTGGAGGAAAATGTGTGTACATTATTATTATTTTTAGAATATTCCTGTTTCCTTAAATTACATATAATGTCTAGTTAAATTATACTATTTTATTGTATTTAAGCAACTAAAATATAATTATTTTACAGATATTTGCCATTGTATTCACCATTTTTTAAATTAATTTATTAATTTGTTCTTTTTGCACAATTTTACTTGATCTAAAGCAACTGAAAATATTAATATTTTATAGACATTTGCAGTTATAATCACATTTTTGAAAGTTATAATATTACGCTGTTTTTCTACGTATATTTTGTGGGATGTTTTGAGATATTTTGACTCTTGTAACAGTTAGTTTTTTTTACAGTGCAACAGGATATAAATGCAGCATGAAGTACGAGTATAGAGGCGTAGCTACAGTATGAAGCAAAAACCTTATTCCACTGTTACAATTAACATTTTAAATAAATTACAGTCTTAAAACTGTGAAGTAACGGTAAAAAGCCACTATTTTACTGTTACTTCTCAGAGTTTTTAAAGTGTGCAAAGTTAAAAAGCAGAGAAAATGACTGAAACATCACAAACAGCTGTGATCGGACCGAACGCTAAGTAGAATTCAGATTCCCGTGTTGTGGACGTTAAGCAGCAGCAGGACGTTCAGTTCTTCGCTGTTCTTCATGTAAATGGAAACTAACGATGTTAAAGTGAAGCTGATTGGAGATAATAGAATGTACAGAAACACAAACACGCCGAGGCTCTAATTAGCACTTAGAGATTCACTAATGGCTTAATAGCAAACCTCCATCAACACGCACACACACCATACATGTGAGTGTGTGTGCTTGTGGAGTTGTTGGGATCTCATTAATACCCATGTTGGTGAATGCTGAGAAAGCTCTTCAGCTCTTTCTAATTTTATTAAAACACACATACTCGTCTTCATGTGAAATGGGGACCACTGGTTTAATCACCCTAATAAAGGCCGACAGCTATGACACACATACTCGTTTTCATGTGAAATGGGGACCGACGTTTCTATCATCGTCTGTGGGGACCACCCTTTCTAAAGGTCCTAGATGTCTGAAAACACACACACACACACACACACACACACACACACACACACACACACACACGCACTCTGACTCTCTAATTGAAAGGCGATTAGTCGTCAGGTTTCGTGATGGAAGCTAAACGCCGGGTGTCTGTTTTCAGCTCCGTTCTGTTTTTAAGCTTTTAACAGACCACAAAGAGTCGACCACAAGAAACCGGACTCCAGAGTGAAGTTTGATCCTCTCCCTGCTCCGGCTTCACTCCGCCTCGCTCAGATCAGCAGTTTGACATGTTTTCTACTGGGAGGCCCGTCAGTCTGAGCTGCATGTCATCGTACGAAGCAGCAGAGCATTGAATAGAAACACAAGTCTACATGTTCAAGTACGAAAGTTAAACAGCAAAGTGACGAAAACAAACCAAAAAAGATGGATCATTATTTAATGTAACTACAAAAAAATCCAAGTTTAAATTAAATTGTTATGTGTTAAAAACAGAAAGTTCATTTTTTTGATTGAGTAATCTTCAAATTAATTTAGATGATGAATGTTCCTCCAATACAACAAAAGGGCCAAAAGTTAAACTGCAAAATGATAAAAAATAAATCAATCAAAAAGAGTAAAAACTGTAAAAATCAGTCAGAAATAATTGTAAAATTTATAAAATATCTGTATAGTTTTAACTTGATTTAAATACAGTAAAACACATTGTAAAATAACATATTACTGTTTGTAAACTATTGATTTTTGATGTGGATGTTATTAGTTGTTACAGTTAAAATGTAATGATTAATAAAATAATAAATAAAATAAAACGTAAAGAAAAGTTTAGAAAAGACAAATATCTGTAAATAGTTTTTCTAGGATTACACAGAAAAAAGTGTGTTTTTTTCTGCAATTTAGTGAGATATTACATTTAATTTACATAATAGGGAAAATCTAGAAAGTAAAATTAAAACCACTACAACTTTTTAAATTCTTAACATATTTTTTCTTTAAAATATAAGTAAATATGTATAAATAATGTTTTTTTGTTGATTTAAATACATTAAAAATTAAGTAATTTTACAGCTAAAGAGTCTGAAAAACAAATTACCAATAATAAAACACAGATTTTTGACGTGGACATATATTTTTTATTACAGTTAACATGTAAATCACTATTTTTATGTGATTTTTACAACATGTATGAAATAAAACATGTATCAGTAAAAATATTGATGTGTCACCTCTAAATAACAATAAATGCTCATTAATAGTTTTATTTTTTTATACAGTCTAAAACTGACTGAACGGCTTCACTGACAGGGTTTTCTTTTTGTTTTTCTCTCCTTGTCTTCATCGTTTCATCTCATCTGCATTCACCTGATTAAATCTCAGCATTTTGATCAACAGTCGCCTCTACACGCAACCAGGCATGATAAAAAATAAAAACCCAGGGAGAGAGAACCCCCGAGAGTCCACGGCTCTGAATCTACGGCAGAGAAGCCGAGGGATTTGTTTCTGAGAGCAGGAGTGGATTTCTACAGTAACAGAAAATCTCATTTTAAACCTCCTGTGACCCCTTTTCTCTTCCCGGCATGAAAACCTGCATCACATCTGGATGGAATAGAGTTCAGGGTGACGGAGAGGTCCGGTGTTTACAGCCGGTCCTGGAGGGTTTGAGGCGTCCTTGAACGTCTCAAAAAGGCAAAACCTTAAACCCACAGGAGTAAATATACATGAAACCTCTTCAAGCTCAGTTTGAGATCAGAAAAGACGTCTGAGAACATCTTGGAGCAGAATAAAGTCAAACTGAATGTAGGAAAGTGACTGTAAACAGAAAGAAAACAATAGGATCTCAGTTTTTCTTACATTTATTTAAATTTAACATCTATATTTCTGTCCCTGTGCAAGTTTTGTTGTTTTATTTCTTTGATTACTTTGATGAGTGAAAATGCAAACTTGATCTCGGACAAAAATTCAAAACTCATTAAAGGTCAACACGTCTGAAAAATGAACCTTTAAATCGCCAAAATTCCACCGTTTATCAGAGCCAGAAGCTGTAAAAACAGAAATAACCCTCGGATGTTCAACTTTCCCACGGTTCTTGAACTCCTCTTCAGTGATGGGCCAAACCTGGGATTAGAATCACGATCAAAACCACTTTATTCCACGTGTGTCGATTTAAAATTCGCCAAGAGCACATCGTTTGCTGTAACTAAATTCTGCAAAAAACAAAAAAAATCCGTGCTTTTCTGTGCAACAAGGAAACCATGAGTGACTCAGCTGTGATTAACGGTCATGTGGCAAAAAATCAGGGACTTTTTGACTGAACTGCAGGCAGTGTTTGGACCAGTATGATAACAGTAAAATTAAATATCTGTAGTATGTGGAGCCTCCATTTGTTCCTGTTATTGGTAACACCTGTGGACACTTGGAAACATGTGGGGCATATTTATCTAGTTCTTTTTTAATTATAGAAAAAATAATAATTAAAGAAATTCAGCTTTAACTTTTTAAATCTTTTTTTCAGTGTTAATGTGGATTTTGCATGTGTTTTGTGTTGGTTTCGTCTGTGTCGAGTCGTTTTGTGTCTTTTTGCATTGTGTAGTTGCTCTTTTGTGGTAGTTTTACACAGAAATTCAACTTTTCCCCCATTATTTTATGATTTCCATCATTCTAACTGCACAGAAGACGTCTCTGAGTTCTCTCTTTTTCTTCATGATTGTTCTGTTTTCATAGAGCTGCAGGATTTTAGATCCTTTACTGTCTTTTTGCATCTTGGTGCTGATATTTGTGGTCTCTCTGTGGCCATTTTCTTGCTATGTTTTCTTGGTTCTGTTTATTTTAGCATCCATCTCTTGTTTAGGTAGTTTTTCCATGCATGTTTGTTGATTTTGCACATATTTCAGGTCACTGTGTGTGTCTTTGCTGCGCTGTACTTGTTTATTTGTGCCTCTTTGTGGTGGTTCTACAAAGAAACTCTACTTTTTTCTTGTGTTTCTTAAAATTTCCTTCATTCTAACTCGTCTTTCTCCACATCAGACTTCTCTGAGTTCTCTCTACTCCTTCATGGTTGTTCTGTTTTCATAGAGCTGCAGGTCTTTACATCTTTTACTGTCTTTTTGCATCTTGTAGCTGATATTTGGTGTGTCTCTGTGGCCATTTTGTTGCTCTGTTTTCTTGGTTTTGTTTATTTTAGCATCCATTTCTTGTTTAAGTAGCTTTTGCATGCATGTTTGTTGATTTTGCACATATTTCAGGTCATTTTTCGTGTCTTTGCTGCACTGTAGTTGTTTATTTGTGCCTCTTTGTGGCGGTTCTACAGAGAAACTCAACTTTTTCCTTGCATTTTAAAAAATTTCCATCATTCTAACTCGTCTTTCTGCACATCAGACATCTCTGAGTTCTCTCTCCTAGCCAGGGTTGTTCTGTTTCCACGAGTTAAAAAAGCAGTTTTTGTTCTGCAGATAGATATAAAGATGATTGAGGATATTTTCTGCCTTTCAAAATCAGACCAAGCCTGTTTCTGCGAGGTCTTGTTCGGCGTGCAGAGAAAAGAAGCAGCACAAGGACAAATTAGAACAAATACACTCTTTGTGCCTCCGCTGCCGCTCGTATATGTATTATTACTTCTGCTCACTGGAGGTGCAGCGAGACGATTGTTTGCCTTCGCCGCCCTGACAGAGGAGAGATGAGGAGGGGGAAGCATGGAGCCTCGCAGCGAGCAGGAGGACGGCGTATATATCACATTCATACATGAATGAATCACCTTTATTACTGCTGACCCCCCAGAGAGCAGCGGGAGGGAAAGTTTGAGCAGCGAGAGCAGAAAAAAGTGGGGTCAAGTCAGTTTCTCTCTCCATACGTAAACCTCCCCGGCATTTTCCAGTGTTATTTTAATGGCTGTCGGAGGTTTGGCTCAGTGAGCTGAGAAAGAAATGAAAACCGAGTCCAGAGAAACCGCGAACAAAGAGCGAGGGAGGGACTGACTGAGGCAGCGACGAATCTGAGACAGAAAACCCAGATTTAAAGGAATCACAGTGGAGGAAGTGATCGAGTTTGGGAGGTTCTGTTTAACAGTGTCTCATTTTTCTAATGGCCTGCATCTCTATGGAAACAGAACATGAAGAAGAAGAGAACTCAGAGACGTCTTCTGTCAGCAGGACTCAGTTAGTATGATGGAAAAAGTTGCACTGTTTTGTAAAAACCACCGCAAAGAGGCCTGAAAGAGCAACGACACGATGCAACAAAGCAGCAAAGAGACTCGAAATGACCTGAAAGAGACACAAACCAACACAAAACGGATGCAAAATGAGCAAACACACATTTAAAACGTTGAATTTTGTTGATTATTTATTGCTAAAAAAGAGAAAGAGACCCATAGATGCATGCAGAGACGTCTTCTGTTGGTAGGACTCAGTTAGAATGATGGAAATCAGACCAAAAAAAGACAAAACAAACAATTTATGTCCAAAACTACCACAAAGAATCACAAATAAACACCTACATGATGAAACAAAGCAGCAAAGAGACACGAAATTACCTGAAAAAGATGCAAACTGACCTCAAACACATGCAGAAACTCCCTAAACAGGTTTACCTAACAGAAGAACACCGACTCCACATGCTATGAATATTTTTCTACATATTTGTCTGCAAAAACAGCCCGTGTTTTGGTCATGTGACTGTTGGTTGCAGCCGAGTCATTAATGGCTTCTTGTTTGTGACGACATGCAGAATTTTCAGTTTTTTACCGAATCTAATCCAAGCAAACGGTTCATGTTTGACTTTTTTTGTTTGAGTAAAGTGATTTTGATTAAATATAACAATTAAGGGATGAAGAGAAACGCTAAATAGATGCTAAATGAACATCAACACATGCAAAAACTACATTACCCGAGAGAGAAACTCCAGAAAGAGAGAACCGAGAGGACAGGAGGACAATTAAAGAACCGAAAAATAACCAAACTCTGAACAGACGACTGGACCTGAGTTTGTTCATCTGTAAATGGATTACAGTCAGAGCCGGATCATGAGGAGGCGTTCACTGAACCCGACATAAACTGTAATAAAGAACAAAATAAGGAGCGCTGCACCGGGGCGGAAACAAAAACTAAACCAAGGAGAGAACCAGCGGGGGAGGGGCATCCTTCAATCCTCTGAACCAAAAAAACTCAGTGATGGGTTTAAAAGGCAGGTTTCCTTTTTAAAAACCATCAAACTGACAACATTTATCATAGAAAACAGAAGGAATAGTCGGATTTTAAACTTTCCCACGTTCCTTGAACTGCTCGTCTGTGAGGTTCCGCCTGACAACGAACAAACCTGGTTTCATTCTGTGTCTCGTTTGAAAATTCTGCACAAATAAACCGTTTGCTCGAACACGATTCTGTAAAAGACTAAAAATTCTGTGATCCTCATCGCAGCCGAGAAGCCGTCGGTGACTCAGCTGTGACCAACAGTCACATGACGAAAAATCAGAAAACATACAGTAGATGGTGACATACGTTTTTAGCTTCTGAAGCCTATAAATGAATCCTCTGAACCCCAAAACTTTCCAGATTTTTACCATTTATCAGCCAGAAACTATATTTAAAAAATATAACTATTTGCTTTAACTACATTCTGTAAAAAACAAAAAAATCCACAGTCTTTGTCACAATCGTAAAGTCATCAGTGACTCAGCTGCAACCAACAGTCATGTAATAATAATTAAGAGACTTTTGGATGAACTGCAGGTTGTGTTTCTGTAAAATAAAAAACAGTTGTGTTGTTTTAATGGAAATGCAGGAGTCCTAATAATAATAATAATAATAATAATAATAATAATAATAATAACTTACTACTTATCAGGTTAGCCTCTTTCTTAGGGAAGACGTTCGGTATTTGCACTAATCATTTTAGGGTTTTCTGATGTAATGGTGTCTAAACTCAAACTGTTTGCCTCAGAGATTCACAGTTTGATCGGTTTTCAACAGCAGCCGTTTATATTTAGCTGTTAAAAGAACCAAAACAATTAAAAACGCTGCCTGTAATGTTAAAAAAATCTACTCTGAAGACAGATTTGTGTCTAAAGGGATCCTTAAAGCATCACTCTGTGGGTAAATGTGACTCTAAACAGCCAGACTTCCTGCGTCTCGTGTTTTTCTGAACTTTCCTGAGAGCCGTGATGAGCAGCAGAGCCTCAGACGGTGATAATGACTCCCCGGTGATCAGGCCTTTATCCTCCGTCTGGAAACAGCAGCAGCTTCGTAGCGACGCTGCAGATCCATGAGTCAAGAGCTGGACTGGACTGCTGTGATTCACTGACCGGCATTAGACTCTGGCTGAGGAGGGTTTAAATCAGCTCCTCTACAATCACACATGAGGAATAAATAAGCAGCGCTGCTCATCTCTCAGTGGGTCTTTAAATATCTGCTGTTTCTCCGTGACTGTTGGAATGCTGCTGAGTGATTCACAGTCAGTACAGTTGGTTTTGCTCGTCAAAGTCCTGCTTCTCTATGGAAACAGAACCAACGGCAAGGAGACAGAACTCAGGGAAGCACAAAAACGACAGAAACCAGGAAGAAGTTAAATCTACCACAAAGATGTGTGAAAGAGACACAAAATGACCTGACAGAGACGCAAACCAACACTAAATAGACGCTAAATGAACAAACACTCAAGCAAAAACTACCTACTGAGATAAAACTCAGCATAAATACACACAAAGAGACACCGAATATCAGCTACAGGATGCAAAAAAAAACAGTTAAAGATATAAAAAAGTGAAAATTTGTTCATTATTTGTTTTTAAAAATGAGAAAAATACACTATAGATATTTAATAACTTACATTTTAAATTAGCTTCCACGCTCACCTCCTCTCTGTTTTGTGGAAACACTGCCTGCAGTTCAACCGAACACTCTTAATTTTTATCACATGACTGTTGGTCACAGCTGAGTCATTGTTAGCTTCACAGTTGCACCGAGGAGCGCAGAATTTTTTTGGTTTTTACAGAATCTGCTTGGATCAAATGGTTTATTTTTGACAAATTTTTTAAATGATTTAAGCTTAGATTTGTTTTACTGTCCTGATGAAGCTAAAAGCAACAAACGATGAGTTCAAGGACTGTTGGAAAGTTAGAAATAAGATAGTTTTCTCAGGTTTTACAGCTTCTAAGTCTGATAAATGCTGCAGTGATGGTGATTTTTTAAAAAAAACATAAGCCTTTCTCATCTGACGGTGACTTTAGGGTTTTACTCAAAGAGCTCACCACCTTATAAAAACTCTAAAACAACACAAATCAATAAATTAAACTTTTACAGAATCTGACTGCTGGTTTATCAGTGGGGTTTTCATCGCATTTTTCTTGTCACATGCTCGGCTCGGCTAGTGGAAAGAGATTTTTCTGAGGAGACGTGTAGAATAAAGTAAAAAAAATCAAGGTTTTAACGTTAGAGTTGGTTCATTTCACATCATAGTCACTCGTGATGCCTTCAAGGGCTGTTGTAAAGCTGAAAATCTACAGTTTTCTGGCTGATAAATGGTGCAGTGGTGGTTTTTGAATCACATTACAAGCCTTTCTCATCCACTTAAAGAGGTCACCAACTCATAAAAACTTTAAAAAACAACAACTGATCAACACGAATCAATAAATTAACCATCATGCCCTCTTTAATAATAATAATAACTCTGGACACCTTCATGTACAAAAATGTAAACGCACTGAAAACTGCTATTAAATCATCATACATTCATATTTTTTTCTGATTTTTTTTGCATAAATCACTTAAACAACTTCAGACCTTTTCAAAACTACCAAACATTTAATCATTTTCAGGATTTTAACCCTTTAAATGTCAGTTTGTTGAGACGAAATATTTCATTTTTAAAGAAAAAAACACAAAAAGTTAAATATTTTTTATATAATAAACAGTAGTGAGATGGGGCTTTGGTGGTTATTAGAGTCTTGGATATGTCAAAGATTATCAACAAAACTGATTTGACTGCATGAGTATTTTTATGTAGTGTCAAATAGTAACGAAAATGCCCCATTGACTTCCATTCAAACCACATTTTTTAATCTCTCTGCCACTGCAGTATAAAACCATGTATTCTGTGATGTCAGCATCTTGTTTCGAAGAAAAGTAGTGATATTTGACATTTTTACTGTTTTCCACCTGATTCAGCCATTTTAATGGAGTCGTGTGACCACCAGGGGGCCCCAGGAGGTGGGCGTAATAACAACCAAAGCCTCATCTCACTACTGTTTATTATATAAAAAATATTTAACTTTTTGTGTTTTTTCTTTAAAAATAAAATATTCCGTATCAATAAACCGACATTTAAAGGGTTAAAATCCTGATAATGATTAAATGTTTGGTCGTTTTGAAAAAGCCTCAAGTTGTTTAAGTGATTTATGCGAAAGAAATCAGAAAAAAATATGAATGTATGATGATTTATAGCAGTTTTTAGTGCGGTGCAAAGTGTGTCGACAGAGTATTAAAGACATGTGACAGTAAAACACAGCAGATTTCAAAAATTCCACTAAAAAGAAGATTTCTTGCAAAATTTCATGCCCCGAACTGCAACACAGCTAAAACGACGACCAAATTTTTTTTTTAAAAGTTGACAAAAATGTACAAAAATTCCCAAAGAGGTCAGGAGGGTCAAACAGTTACCGACGTGTTTTTACACTTTTACAGAATCTTCCTGCTGGTTCATCGGTGGGGTTTCATCTCATTCCACCTGGTCTCATTCCTTCTCGTCACATCCTTGGCTCGGCTGAGGAAAGCAGAACTTTAATTCATGTTTTTAGCGCTGGAGTCGGTCGATTCTCACATCGTAGCCACTCGTGATGCATTTGAGGACTGTTGTAAAGCTGAAAATCTGCAGCTTCTGGCTGATAAATGGTGTCATTTGGGGTTTTGTGGTCGGAGTCTGACGCATGAGAACATTCAGAGCAGCAGTTTGTTAGGAAGGTGGGCTTAGACAGGAAAAACTGTCTGACTGGAAACAGTAATGTGATTTATTCCAATAATTTGGACGTTTGCTTTGGAAAAAAAAACAAAACTAACTGAATGTGTATAAAAAGAAACCAGAGTGGACATGAATGAGGGTTTAATGATCTCCATCAGTGGGATCAGTCCGTCTCCCTTCCATCAATCCACTTCATTACTCTGCTCTCTATTCTTAGACTTGACAGCCAATCAGGATCCTGGAGGAGGACGTTTATTCTGGACTCTCTTTATTTCAACTCGTTAGATGAAGCCGACGTTTAATTTGACACGTAAATGACAGCCGGAGGGTTCGTCAACGGATTCAGCGGAGCAGGTGTCGGATCGGTTTGTTACCGTCTGCTGCTGTTTTCAGTTCAGGAGGAATTTCACCTGCAAGTTTAATCATCCAGGAATAGATGCTCCAGCCTGTCGGGTCATTTTTATTCCTCCGCTAAGAACTGAAGCTGGAAATGCGTCTCTGAAGTCAGCTTTACTTCTGGTTTCTATTCACTGAGTTCGTCTGAGATTCAATCCTATTTTTCTTCTTCAGTGTATTTTCATGTTTGATGCTCAACAAACCTCCAATGAATCTAAACCGTGTCACTTCTCAACAATCCCTCTGTATCCAAGATGAACAAGTCTATTATTTAAGCTCATGAACAATCCAAAACAAATATTTAATAAAGATTATACTGGAAATTATCCCGAACGACTCAAAACTTGTCCAAAAACACCTGAGAATTGTCAAAGAGAGATAAAAATGTACAGAAATACATAAAATTTATCTGAAATGACTCAAATTTTGACCAAAACAAATCAGAAATTGCCCAAAAGGATGCAAAATGTTTCTTAAATTACATATTATTTGCCTAAAATGACTCAACATCTGTCCAGAACAAGGCAGAAGTTGTCTAAAGTTGCTCAAAATGTGATCAAAATATGAGAAAATTTGTCCAAAACACTTTAGATTTGAGATAAGAAACAAAGAGTGTCCAGAATTATCTAAAATTTGTCTGAAATGACTCAAATTTCGACCAAAACTAACTAGAAATTGACCAAAAGGATGTAAAATGTTGTGTTAAATTGTGTTAAAGTTTTCTTAAATGACATTTGATTGTATTACATTATATTACTGATCAACATGTGTCCAAAACAGGAGAAAAACAACTAGAAGTTTCTCAAAGTTTTCCAAAATCTGCCAAGATTTGTCCAGAATGACTCAAAATTTACACAGAACTTGTCAAAAGTTCAATGAAATGTGTCCAAAACGACTTAATGACTTATGTTCCTTGATTTAACCAGGTGAGAACCAGCTCCCATTGACAGGGTCGACCCAACCAAGAGGCAGCATGAAGCAGAGAAAGAAAGAAACAAGACGCTTCCATAAAAATCAGCACAAAAACAGAAGCAAAGCAATAAAAGTCGTAAAGATAAATCAGCCTGAAAGCAGCTGCAACAGTCGGCAACTGATTCCTTCACAAGACTTTTAAATTTTGACCAAAACTAATTAGAAATTTTCTAAAAATACACAAAACGTTGTAAATGTTTATTGTATTATATTAGAACTGCTCAAAATGTGCTCAATACATGATCAAATTGACCAAAATTTACCCAAATTTGTCCAGACTAACTAAAATGTTCCCAAAACAACTGGACGTTTTCCAAAATTTTCCAAAATCTGCACAAGATTTGACCAAATTTGTTAAAAATTTTCAAAAAATAACTGAAATTTGTCCAAAATGATTCAAATTTTGACCCAAACTAATTAGAAATTGTCCAAAAGGAGCAAAAAGTTGTCAAAATTATGTTAAAATATTCTTAAATTACAAATTATTGACCTAAAATGACTCAACATCTGTCCAGAACAAGGTACAAGTTCTCTGAAGTTACTAAAAATGAGTTCAAAACATGAGAAAACTGTCCAGCATTAACAAAAACTGTCACAAAAATCTCTAAAACTAGAACATTTTTCTATAATCTGCACAAGATTTTCATTTCACAAGATGATTCTAATGAGTTCATGTGACCCAACTGTCCAAAATGAGTAGAAGTTTTTCAAAACCTTGTAAAAATTGCCAAAAATTAATCTTTTTTTAAAATTAGTCAAAACTGGACCAAAACTAATCGGAAATTGTCTAAAAGGATGGAAAACGTTGTCAAAATTATGTTAAATTATTCATAAATGACATTTTATTCACCCAAAATCACTCAACATCTGTCCAGAACAAGGTAGACGTTCTCTAAAGTTGCTCAAAACGTGTCCAAAACATGAGAAAATTGTTCAACATTACATAAAATCTGTCCAAACTAACCAAAATGTTTCTAAAACAACTGGAAAATTTTCAAATTTTTCCAAAATCTGCACAAGATTTGTTCAAAAACCCTCCATAGTGGCTCAAAAATGTCTAAAAAATGTCAAAAATGAACTAAAATGTTTCCTAAATGAGTCAAAATTGGACCCAAATTAATCTAAATTTTTCCCAAACAGCTGGAAATGTGTCAGAAATGACTCCGATTTGTTCAGAATGACTGAAAAATGAGTTTAAAGGAGTTTAAAGTGTGTGTGAAGCAGAGGCGACTGGACCATTAAAGGTTTAAATGAACTAATGAACGATCGACCGGCTCCCACTCGCCTCCACCCACCGGCAGACGCCAGCATCAATCACAGCGCTGAGGATAATTAGCCGGATGATGAGCCGGTCTGGGATTAACTGTCAACACTTCCTGGTTGGCTGGTCATGTGGTCAGCAGGAGCCAATGAGCCCTGAGGGGATTTTCACAGCTGCTGGTCTGTTGAATATTAAACAGCAGAGAAGAAGAGCAGCTCAGAGACGTGAGAGGTCGTCTCTCAGCTTAGATGGTATTTATGATGATCTGATAAAACACAGGTCTTTGTGTTCCTGTTAGCTCCCTGTACACAGTATTTATCCTGTTAAATTTCAGATATGAACCAGTTAGATCACAGAGGAGCAGCATTTATTTACATGTTAACCCTCAAATAACACACATCTGTATTTCTACAAAGAGTCATTCATTCTTTTACAACATTGGACCATAAAATCAACATTTTTATTAATTTTTTGTATTTAAATCAGCATAAATCTCACTATTTTACTTTTACTACTTTTACTTTTCATAATTTTATTGGTGTTATTTGAAAAAAAAAATCATATCAACGACTGAAAAACTGTATTTTTTAATTAATCAATAAGTTTTTGTGCCGGTTCATGCTGCTCCTACACAATCCAGCCAGCACTGCTCCAGGTAGTGACCAGTACTGATGTTACCATTTAGCTAGCTGCTAAATGCTAATGCTAACTGCTAATCCAACCAGCACGGCCACGTTCAACTGACCCAGGCCTGTTCAGGAGATGCTCCAGGTAGTGACCAGTACCAATGCTACCATTTAGCTAGCTGCTAAATGCTAACTGCTAATCCAACCAGCACGGCCACGTTCAGCTGACCCAGGCCCATTCAGGAGATGCTCCAGGTAGTGACCAGTGCTGATGCTACCATTTAGCTAGCTGGTAAATGCTAATGCTAGCTGCTAATTACAGTTAGCATTAGCACTAATGCTAAATGATGACTTGTCAGCTTTATTGTAGACTCATTTTGGAGATGCTCCATGTAGTGACCAGTGCTGATGCTACCATTTAGATGTTACATGCTAATGCTAACTGCTAAAATACTTCAATACTAGTAACAAACTCACCACCCATGAAGAGACGACACAGCCAGATTTGCCTATAATGCTAGCGCTAACTGCTAAATGCCAATGCTAACTGCTAAAATGCTACCATTCTACTACAGCTTTAGCTGTTGTTAGATGCTACGATGCTACCGTAGGCCGAGATGCCACACAACGGCTAAGCGATGATGCAAGAAGGCAAACAAAACAGGAGAACAAGCAAAACAAACCTGTACCTTAGAACACAAACTCACCTGAGCTGGCTGCATTGTCCCTCAGGGAGACTCCAGCAGGCCACGCCCCCACCCTATATAGACTTCCTCTTCCTGGATCTCTGCCTATTGGAGGAGGGAAAAGGGGGCGGGGCAAGCAGAGCAGAGGATCAGGCATGTCCTCTGCCTCCCCTCCTCTCCTCTGTAAAGATCAACGCCTCTGCAGGGTTCAGTCGCTTCGTGTTTGGTTCAATTTCCTGGTGAAACCTGAACGCCACACATGATGCATTCAAGGACCATGAGAAAGTTCAAACTGATGATTCCTTCTGGTTTCGTTGCTTCTCGCTCTGATGAATTGAGTGATTTTGGTCATTTTTTAAAAGATGAGTCCGTTAATTTTCCTGATGCGACTGTTGATCACAGCTGAGTCACTGAGGACTTCTCAGCTGCATCAAAGAGAGCAGAATTTTTATTTTTTAACAGAACCTGGTTGGAACAGACGGTTTATTTATGAAGAACTTTAAAATGAGATGTAGAATAAAACGATTTTGATAAAACATCACATTTTCACCTCAGCTGGAGCTCAACAGTTTCCCAAATGAACGGCTCAGATGAGGAGTTCAAGGACCTTCAGGAAGTTCATCATCAGCTGATTCTGTCTGTTTTTAAAGTTCCTGACTGATAAATTATAAACATTTTTTGATTTAAATGAAGATTTTATGCCTTTTAAACCCACCGGCAGGTTTCGGGGCTCAGAAAATTGTACTTTTTTTAATTAATCAAGATTTTTTTTTGTTTTTTCAATAGATTTTCTAGATCATAGCTCGTACCTGGTAAAAATCACAGAAAAATATGTTGACTGTCAAAAACAGACCAAATAGTGTCCACAGTAAAAACCTGTATTTTTAAAAAGCAATAAAATCACACTTTAAAAAAAAAAAAAAAAGTCTGCAACAAATCACTTATCTACTTTAACTGCTTTTACTTTTCATAATTTTATTCTCATGGCTTTTAATATTATAGTTATTAGAAAAAATATATATATTAATATTAAAAAATTGTAAAAAAAAATTAATTAATGAATCAATAATTTTTTTTTAAATCCCTGTAAATAAATCGTCTGCTCCAACCAGTACAAAACAAAAAATTCTGCTCTGTTTGATGCAGCCTTTTAAACCCGGCGGCAGGTTTCGGGGCTCGGAGATGTATTTTTAAAGATAACCTGCCTTTAAGGTTTGAACTGGAGGAAGCTTCTTAAGTGTTTTTGGATTTTAAAGCCTGACTGAGTTTCCTTCTGTCTGTTTCAGGCTCTTCGGCTGGACGTCCACAGGTGAAAGTGAAGCTCAGTGACGGTGGTCGGTGATGAGTATCAGGCGCCTCCCCAGCTCATGAAGTAGCAGTTCGTCGACAGCGTTTGGTCAGAAACCGGCAGATCGGGCTCGGTGGGGCGGCGCTCCGCTGAGAGGAACCAGGACTGAAGTTTGGGCGGGATGGCGGCGGTGGTGCTGAAGCGGCAGGGCCTCGGGCTGCTCCGGGCCTTCATGGTGCTGCTGGGAGTCTCTGCGCTCTGCAGCGTCGCGTTGGGAACCCGGAGAGGAAACGCTTCCCTGGACCAGAGAGGCCACAGACACAGACACACAGGTAGGAACCAGCTCATCACCTGGATGGATCAGGGTCACAGCCAGACTCTCAAACTGGGATGATCGTGGTCCTGGATCCAGCATTACTTCAGCATGTCTCCATATATTTTATATTTCCTTTATACTGTGGGCTGTGAGTGAGTCAATGTTAGTGAGTTATTCAGATACAATGAGTCAAATATTAATATTAATATGAAAAAAGTTGCAACCTTTTTGCACCACGGATCGGTTTCAAGCGAGAAAATTTTTTATGGACCGTAGAAAACTGTCTTGCTTGACACCAGGGCCACATGATGCTGCCACCACTGTGGTCCAATCAATTGAAGCATGGTGGTGGCAGCATCATTACATGAAGCATGGTAGTGGCAGCATCATTATATGAAGCATGGTGGTGGCAGCATCATTATATGAAGCACGGTGGTGGCAGCATCATTATATGAAGCACGGTGGTGGCAGCATCATGATGTGAAGCACGGTGGTGGCAGCATCATTATATGAAGCACGATGGTGGCAGCATCATGATGTGAAGCACGGTGGTGGCAGCATCATGGTGGTGAAGCATGGTGGTGGCAGCATCATGATGTGAAGCACGGTGGTGGCAGCATCATTATATGAAGCACGATGGTGGCAGCATCATGATGTGAAGCACGGTGGTGGCAGCATCATGGTGGTGAAGCACGGTGGTGGCAGCATCATGATGTGAAGCATGGTGGTGGCAGCATCATGATGTGAAGCATGGTGGTGGCAGCATCATGGTGGTGAAGCACGGTGGTGGCAGCATCATGATGTGAAGCACGGTGGTGGCAGCATCATTATATGAAGCACGGTGGTGGCAGCATCATGGTGGTGAAGCATGGTGGTGGCAGCATCATGATGTGAAGCATGGTGGTGGCAGCATCATGATGTGAAGCATGGTGGTGGCAGCATCATGGTGGTGAAGCACGGTGGTGGCAGCATCATGATGTGAAGCACGGTGGTGGCAGCATCATGATGTGAAGCACGGTGGTGGCAGCATCATGATGTGAAGCACGGTGGTGGCAGCATCATGTGTGAAGCACGGTGGTGGCAGCATCATGATGTGAAGCACGGTGGTGGCAGCATCATGGTGTGAAGCACGGTGGTGGCAGCATCATGGTGTGAAGCACGGTGGTGGCAGCATCATGGTGTGAAGCACGGTGGTGGCAGCATCATGGTGTGCACGGTGGTGGCAGCATCATGATGTGAAGTGGTGGCAGCATCATGACGTGAAGCACGGTGGTGGCAGCATCATGATGTGAAGCTACGGTGGTGGCAGCATCATGATGAAGCACGGTGGAGGCAGCATCATGACGTGGTGGAGGCAGCATCATGATGTGAAGCACGGTGGTGGCAGCATCATGATGTGAAGCACGGTGGTGGCAGCATCATGGTGTGAAGCACAGTGGTGGCAGCATCATGGTGTGAAGCACAGTGGTGGCAGCATGGTGTGAAGCACAGTGGTGGCAGCATCATGACGTGAAGCACGGTGGTGGCAGCATCATGATGTGAAGCACGGTGGTGGCAGCATCATTACATGAAGCACGGTGGTGGCAGCATCATGATGTGAAGCACGGTGGTGGCAGCATCATGATGTGAAGCATGGTGGTGGCAGCATCATTACATGAAGCACGGTGGTGGCAGCATCATGATGTGAAGCACGGTGGTGGCAGCATCATTACATGAAGCACGGTGGTGGCAGCATCATGATGTGAAGCACGGTGGTGGCAGCATCATGATGTGAAGCATGGTGGTGGCAGCATCATGATGTGAAGCATGGTGGTGGCAGCATCATGATGTGAAGCACGGTGGAGGCATCATCATGATGTGAAGCATGGAGGTGGCAGCATCATGTGGGGATACTTCTTGGCCACAGTTTCAAGCAAGACAGTTTTCAGGAAACCAGTCCGTGGTACTAAAAGGTTGCAGGCCGCTGATTTATTTGATCTCGTCTCATTTTTTTACTGCAATATATTTTCTCACACAATCAAAGATGATCTTATTCTAACGTTTTAGTTGTTTAAAGTCTCATGTTGCTTCTACATTTGACTCTTTTGGTAAAATACATCACCAAAGATAGAATTTACAGCTACACCTCTTCAACAGGTGGTGGATGTTTTCTGGGTGTTTTTGTTGCTTCTGTCTCATTTTTCCTCACTGTAGGTTCATTTTTCACTGCAAAACGACACAGTTAGAAAGATACATTCTGAAAATCTTTCATTAATGATTTTACAAAAAGTTTTAAAACTCTATATAAACATGTCCAACATGTTTCCATAGTTTTCATATGAGTTTCCATATTTGTGAACACATCCTGCAGTTCAGCCGAAAAGCCCCTTTTCCTTTTGTTGTCATGTGACTCCTACTTGAAGCTGAGTCAGTCGTAGCTTCATGGTTGTGATGAGAAGCACAGATTTTTTTTGTTTTTCACTGAATCTGTTCACAGTAAATTATTGATTTTTGCTCATTTTTAATATATGAAACATGTTTTTAAAAAAGAGGAAAGGAAAAAAAGTGATGGTGAAATATTACAATTTTACGCTCAGACTCGGTTCAATTTCCCAACATAACATGAAAGTTCCACATGATGCATTCAAGGACCATAAGAAAGTTGAAAATCTGATGTTTTTCTGCTTTTACAGTGTCTAGCTCTGATCAATGGTGTATTATTGGTGATTTTTTAAAGATAACCTGCCTTTTAGCTTTTAACTCGATCAGACTCTTCCTCCCCTCCTCGTCTAAACGTGTCCCAGGTCTCCGGTGTTCCTCCATCCTGATGCGTTCGTGTTCCCTCCTAATAAACGGCCCTTAGATTTACTGAGCGATTGATTTTTCCTCGGAGCAGCTTCGGCTCCACGTGTTCGGAAACAGGCGGAGGTCAAACGTGCTGCTCGGGAAAAACACTCGTAGCCGTTTGTTCAGCCGAGACCCGAACCGGGGAGCCACATCCAGGACCAGGCCTCGGTGTCCACCAGGCCCACGGAAACACCAGAACCTGAGCCTCGGCGGTGTTGGCGGTGTCTTCCTGCTTTAAACTCCTGTCTTTCTTCTGTGTTTGCAGGTCACCTGTCGCTGCACAGACACCGGCAGAGGACAGGGAAGGAGGGCCAGGTGCTGCACAGGTCCAAAAGAGGCTGGGTCTGGAACCAGTTCTTCGTCATCGAGGAGTACACCGGACCCGACCCGGTTCTGGTGGGCAGGGTGAGTGGCTCAGGTCGCCCTCCTGGTTTCCAAGGTGACGGCGAAGCCCGGCAGGATTTAAACGCAGCTTTTCCCATCAGTCAGAGGAGGACGGACGCCAGAGGTCACGGCTCTGTTCAAGGGTGGATGTGATTGGTGGAGCCGCTGCCCAACGACCCCATCAGTCAGCCGGGGCTCCGCTGGGCCTCATATTTCACCGAGCCGCCGCCGTACAGGAACAACAAGAGTTTAATTGAATGTTGAGCGTCCTCCCGTCCTGACAGCGTTTAAATCTCCTTCTTATTTGTGTTTTCCCGTCCGACAGCAGCAGCTCCTCGTCCGTCTCGGCCCTTTAGATGATTTAACCCTCCGAGCGCCTCAGACCAGGTCCTGGAGGTTCCTTCCTTCACCGTGGATCATTTTTCACACAATATGAAATAATAAAAATAAAATCCTGCTGCTGAAAACAAAAAGACGTAAAGCTGAATGTTGTTGGTCGTTTATTTTACAGTAATTCCTCAAATCTGGAGTCAACATGTTCATTCTGTCTAATTCTAATAAAACTAGAAACTGTAGAAAACACCAGAATAAATAAACATGAACGCAACACGCTGCAGATTTTAAACCATCTACATTCTTCATTAGTTTCCATCCTCGGCTCCTCTCTGCTCCGTGGAAACACTGCCTGCAGTTCAGCCGACTAATCTCTGTTGTCATGTGACTGTTGGTCTCAGCTGAGTCACAAAAACTTAACTTTTGCATAGAAAAACACAGAATTTATTCCTTTTTCCAGAACCTGGTTCCTTCATTTTGGTTCATATTAAGATAAACTCATGTAATAAAGTGAGTTTGATGAAACATCATTTTTTAAGTTCAGATTTTTCACTGAAAGTCTTTGAATTTTAGTCACATGTCTGTTTGTCACAGCTGAGTCACTAATAACCTCCTAGTTTGGTAGATAAGAGCAGAATTTTTTGTTTTTTACAGAATCTAGTTTTAACAAACTGTTTGTTTCAGGCGACTTTTTAAATCAGACGTGTAGAATTAAGTGATTTTAATTAAATATCATGACTTTTAGTTTCGGCGTTTCTCGTCTCCTCTCTGCTCTGTGGAAACACTGCCTGCAGTTCAGCTGAAAGGTCTCAGAATTTTTGTCTCCTGGCTGTTGATCACAGCTTAATCACAAAAAATTAACTTTTACAAAGAGAAGCACAGAATTTTGAGGTTTTTGCAGAACCTGGTTCCTTCATTTCGGTGAATTTTAAGTTTAAGTCATGTAATGAAGTGAGATTGATGTAATATCACTTTTTCAAGCTCAGATTTTTCACTGAAAGTCTTTGGATTTTAGTCACGTGTCTGTTAGTCACAGCTGAATCACTAATAACTTCCTAATTAGGTAGATAACTGCAGAATTTTTAGTTTTTTACAGAATCTAGTTTTAACAAGCTGTTTGTTTCTGGCGACTTTTTATTTGGATAAAATATCACAATTTTACGATTTACGTTTTACGTGGTTCAAAGGTTGCTGTAAAGTTAAAAACCAGACATCTCTTTCTGTTTTTGCAGCTTCTGGCTCTCATATTTAAGGTTTTTAATTAATTTTTAAATAAATAAAATGCCTTTCAAACTCTGCGGCAGGTTTTGGGATTCAGAGAGTTTATTTGTAGACTTTAGAAACCTCGTGTGACGTCTTCATGGCAGCCAAACATTCTTCTGAAAAGTCCCTGAATAGTTCCAATGGGACTGTTGATCACAGCTGAGTCACTAATAACTTCCTAGTTTGATAGATAACTGCAGAATTTATAGTTTTAAACAGAACCTGTCTGTCTATGGTGGATTTTTAAATGAGACGAGTGAAATAAAGGGTTTTGATAAATGATCATGATTTGGAGCTCAATTGAATGTCACAGACGAGCAGTTCAGGGACCTGAACCTCAAAAATCTGATGATTCTCTGTGTTTTTATAGTTTCTGACTGATAATTTACATAAGATTGTTATTTTTTTAAGAGATAACGTCTTTGAAGCCCTTTAATGGGTTTTGGGGTTCAGAGTTTATTTGTAGAGTTTAGAAACTGAAAATGTTTCAGCTGAAAAGTCCCTGAATAGTTCCGATGTGACTGTTGATCACAGCTGAGTTACTGAGGACTTCTTAGCTGCACCAAAGAGATCAGAATTTTTAGTTTTAAGCAGAACCCGATTAGAACAGACGGTTTATTTATGGTGGATTTTTAAATGAGAGGATTTTCACCTCAGAGTTGAGCTGCAGCTTCCCAACAGAACAACACAGACAGACGAGTAGTTCAAGGACCTTCAGGAAGTTCAGAATCAGGTGGTTCTTTTTGGTTTTATAGTTTCTGCCTGATAAATTATGCACATTTGCAGATTGTGTTAAAGATACCAGCAGGTTTTGGGTTTCATATGTGGACTTTAGAAGCTGAAACTTGATGTGATGTCGACCAGGCAGCCAAATGCTTTAGAGTCTGTAAAACCAGCAGACTGAGTCTTTTCTCTGTTAGATCCTAAAAACCAGCTCCTCTAACTGTCTTCTGTCTCCTCTCGTCCCTTCAGCTCCACTCAGACGTCGACTCGGGCGACGGCAACATCAAGTACATCCTCTCTGGCGAAGGCGCGGGAACCATCTTTGTCATCGACGACAAGACGGGCAACATCCACGCCACGAAGACGCTGGACCGCGAGGAGCAGGCCCAGTACACTCTGACAGCGCAGGCCGTGGACAGGGACACCAACAAGCCTCTGGAGCCGCCGTCGGAGTTCATCGTCAAGGTCCAGGACATCAACGACAACCCTCCAGAGTTCCTGCATGGGCCCTACTACGCCAGGGTGCCCGAGATGTCCAACGTCGGTGAGTAGTCGAGGAACACGGAGCTTCAGTTCTAAATCTGAAGTCCTGCAGCTGAGTGGAACCGGACATGAAGAAGCACAGAGAACTCAGAAAAATGTCAATAAAACCTGGGATCAACATGTGGAGAATATTTCCAAGTGTCCTCAGAGGTTACTAGCTCTAGAAATAAACCCTAAATACTGCAGATGTGTAGTATTTAGATTCTTCATTTGGTTTATTCTTGTATTTTCTGTGCCTTAGTGTGAACACTGCCTGCAGTTCAGCCGAAACTCACTGAATATTAGTCACATGACTGTTGGTCACTGCTGAGTTTCTAAAAGCTTCTTAGTCACGTTAAAGAGCACAAAATTTTTTGAGGAGACAGATTAAGTTTGGGAAATTTATCACTGAGACGGAGAAAAAGTGGTTTTAGTTAAAGATCAGGTCGTTTTTCCAGACAGTCAAACACCATAAGCTGAAAATATTATAATAAATATATGTCATAAACTTCTGGCTCTTACAAATGATGTAATTTTAGCTTTATAAACGACAAATTTAAATCCTTTCTCACTCAGCTGCAGCTTTTTGGTTTCAGAGGGTTGAAGGTCGGAAAAGGTCACGAACTAACTCCTAAAAATGCAATAAAACAGACTGAAATAATAAGAATAACAGCTGAAAAAGTCCCTGAATTTTTGTTACCTGACTTTTTATCACAGCTCAGTCATTCTTGGCTTCTCTGTTACGTCGAGGACCTCAGAATTTTTTGCTTTTTGCAGAATCTAGTTACTGCAGACGCTTTGTTTTTGGCGAATGTTGGAAAAAGACATGTCGTAGAATTTTTGTCATGTTGCTGTTGGTCTCAGCTGAGTTGCTGAAGGCTTCTTAGTCACGTTAAAGATCACAAAGTCTTTAGATTTAACAGGATCTGGTTCAAGGAAACACATTAGGTTTGGGAAATTTATCAACAAGACACAGAGAAAAAGTGATTTAATTAAAAATCCTGCTTTAAGCTTAGATCAGGTTGTTGTGAGCTGAAAATAAGTTGATTCTTTCTGTTTTAACAGTTTCTGGCTCCTACAAATGATGTGATTTTGTTTTTTTATAAAAGACGAATTTAAAATAATAAGAATAACAGCTGGAAAAGTCCCTGAATTTTTGTTGCCTCACAGTTGGTCACAGCTGAGTCATTCATAGCTTCTCTGTTACGTCGAGGGCCTCAGAATATTTTGCTTTTTATAGAATCTAGTTACTGCAGACGCTTTGTTTTTGGTGGATGTTGGAATAAGACATGTCGAACAGTGAGTCTGGTGAAATATTAAGATTTTAAGCTGAGATTTTACAGCTTCAAAGTGCCTGAATTGTTCTAATCTCACTGTTGGTCTCAGATGACTCAATGGAGACTTCAAGGTTTCAGTGGAAAGTGTGGATTTTTTTGTTTTTGACAGAATCTGATCAGAGCAAACTGTTGATTTTTACCGATTTTTTAAATATGACATGTAGAATAAACTGATTTGAATGATGTGCATGTTTAGAAGTGGCTCAGTGGAACGTCACGTCACAAGTGATTAGTTCAAAGACAGTTGTAAAATCCAGTGATTCTTTCTGTTTGTACAGTTCCTGGTTCTGATAAATGGCTTCATAGCATGTCTTGGTTTAGTTCCCGCCCCTAAACATGCCGTCTGTTAAAGCTCCACATGGATTTTCGGCAGAGGGAATCTGTCGGCTCAGCGCTGACTGACATTTGTAGATGTAGTCGTTGATGGAGCTCCTCGCTGTCGCTGTTTGTCTGCTGAACAGCCCTTTTCATTCATTATTAACGTCCAGAGGAAGCGTGGCAGCGGCGGTGTCGGGTGGCTCGATTAGTGACACGTCCAGCTCCTGGAAACGCTCTTTATCTCTCCCGGACCCAGAACCCGAGCAGAGCTGAGGAGATACCCAACCCCAGCAGCCCCAAGCTTCTCTCAGAGCCTCCGGTCCGGTCGGGTTTTATTCCGGCTGACCTGAGGTGAACCCAGCTGGCTCCAGACGGACCCTCGTCTGAATGGACTTTTACAGAAACAGCCTCGGTGGGTTCTGTTTGTCTCAGCTGAGGCCTGAATGCAGACGTCTGGCAGGAGGAACTGACAGAAAGAACCAGCGCCAGGCCAGAAAAGACAGCTCCTTTCAAATTTAGACTCTTTGTCGGCTAAAAACCTGACTCCAGTTTGAATTTCTGCTACTGGAAACGTCCAAACAGCTCGTGTGGAACTGAAAAAGAAAACTACAAACTCAGATTTAAGTTCCGTCTTTGATTATCTGTATAGATTTAGAAAAACAGCTGACGGAGACGTGGGGAAATCTTTAAAAGTCAACATTTAGGTGGAAGAATTTTACAGAAACAAGCTGAATTTTATCCTCTGAAGTCCAAATCACAACTTTACAGAAAGAAAATCACCAAAATGACATCATCAACAAACCAGAGACTGAAAAACTAAGAGAATCATTGGGTTTTCAACGTTCTGACGGTCCTTGAACTACTCAGCCTGGTTTAAAGCTAGACAGTTTTCTACAGACCAGTCATCGCTTGTAGACACCGACATTTTGTGGATCCTTTTAGATACATGAGCTCTGGTTGGAGGTCATTAACCTCCTCAGTAGTCTTTGTCATGGTGCCCGATGCTAGCTAAACTCCCACAATGCTCTCTGCTTCCAACATGAACTGTAGTCTGAGTGACGCCTCCTCTGGTCTCTACAGTATTAAACAGTAAGAGGCTCCACCTGGTGGAACAACCAGGAACTACAGCTGATCTATGATACATTTACTGACATGCACGACCTTCTTCTTTTTCCTCATATTTTTAATTGGTTGATTTATTGGGACCACTTTCAAGCTAAGCAGTTTTCTACAGACTGGTCGTCACACTCGTGAAAACTGAAGTTTTTTAGCTCCTTTTAGATACGTGAGATCTGGTCGGAGGTCATTAACCTCCACATTAGTCTTTGTCATGGTGCCCGTTGCTGGCTAAACTCCCACAATGCTCTCTGCTTCCAACATTTACTTGTTCGAGTCTCTTCCTCTTTTTTAAGAAGCTCTCCAGAGACGTTTGTTTTTTTTTTAATTTGGTGGGAAACAAGCGCAGACGGAAGTGGCAGGAAGACGCTCTAGTCGTTTTTCAAAATAAAACACCCTGCGGACTCCGCCAGAGATGAAATGAAATGTTTTATTCTTTCCACCAAACGACCCTCGGCCCGGTGGTTGGAGACGGCTGGGTTAAATGAAACCAAACTTTCTGCTTTGAGCCCAACAAACTCGTATTTTCAGGGTTTC
>CM045464.1:134186-326585 GCA_024666655.1 Dascyllus trimaculatus | reverse complement strand
CCTCCTCCTCCTCCTCCTCCTCCTCCTCCTCCTCCTCCTCCTCCTCCTCCTCCTCCTCCTCCTCCTCCTCCTCCTCCTCCTCTTCCTCCTCCTCTTCCTCCACCTCCTCTTCCTCCTCCTCTTCCTCCTCCTCCTCCTCCTCCTCCTCCTCCTGTTCATGCCGACGTCTGAGCTGCAGTCGAACGCTGCAGCCAGACGACCGTCGGCCTCAGAGCCCGTCTGAATTAACGGGGGACCAAGACGTGAGGGGGGAGGTCAGGGGAGGCATGGGGGAGGAGGAGGAGGAGGAGGAGGAGGAGGAGGAGGAGGAGGAAGAGGAGGACGAGGAGGAGAAGGAGGCAGTGCTGGTGTTTGACTGGCTCAAATCCACAGCTCACATTTCTAATTGGTTTGGAGATTATCAGCTTTTCATGCTGTCACACACACACACACACACACACACACACACACACACACACACTCACACACTCACACACACACACACACTCTCTCTGTTGGCAGTAATGTGACAGCAGCAGCAGCAGAGGAGACGGAGACGTGTGGAGAAGCGATTGATGAATTAACCAGAAAGAAAAGATTAGCGGAGCTTCAAGTAGATAAAAATACGACTTCTCGTCCGTCCTCCTCCTCCTCCTCTTCCTCCTCCATCCTCCCTCCTCCCTCCTCCGTCCTCCTCCTCCTCCTCCTCCTCTTCCTCCCCCTCCCTCCTCCGTCCTCCTCCTCCTCCTCTTCCTCCTCCATCCTCCCTCCTCCCTCCTCCGTCCTCCTCCTCCTCCTCCTCCTCCTCCTTCCTCCTCCTCCATCCTCCTCTTCCTCCGTCCTCCAGACCCTGGACCTCCCCCTGGTCTCAGTCTAACAGCCTGACTGTTCTTCCAGGTATCATCCGCACCGCCCTGCCCAACATGGACCGGGAGGCCCGGCAGGAGTACGACGTGGTGATCCAGGCCAAGGACATGGGGGGCCACATGGGCGGCCTGTCGGGGACCACCGAGGTGAAGATCACGCTGACCGACGTCAACGACAACCCGCCCAAGTTCCCTCAGAGTGAGTCCAGGCCTCCGTCTGCAGCTCTGACCTGCTGCTGTGATTTAACAACTTATAAACAGGAAACCTGGTCTTAGAGCTGGTTTTCAGGCTGTTCAGGGACAAAACAGTGGATTAATTTATCTTTCAGTGGGTTCAGACCAGAGACGCTCTAAAACATGCATCCAAAACAATGAAAAGTCTGATTTATGGAATCACATCAGATATTTAAGCTGCCAGATTCATTCTAAGGAGAAAGATTCACATAATAAAGTCTCTTATCTGTGATTTAAACTGAAACCTCAGCGTTCGTTGACTCAAAGTTAAACTAAAGTTGAGCTAACTTTAATAAAAACGTCTCATAACTCGACTTTTTTCATCTTGAGGTCAGGATTTTCAACATGTCTGGACAAATTCTAAGGATTAAGAGAAGAATATAAAATAATCTGGATTGTAGATGTTGTTGTACCTCAGCCCCCTCCAACAGATATTTGTGCATGTTATATTTAGAAAATTTGCCTAAAAACGTCAAAAAATTCTTCAAAATTACATTTTTTCTCATATATATTCATTATTATTAAATATATTCAATTTTTAAGTAAAAATTCTGAATATTAGGATTTAGGTGTGATTTCGTCCCAGATTGAGGATTTTTTACAGGTAACTTTACATATAAATCTTCTATATTTGACAGATTTTAATGTTTAAACAATGATCCATCTATGAAACTAATAAAACTACATTTAAACATTTATTACAACTTATTATAACTGCTAAAATAAACAGTTAATGTCAGATCATATCAGTGGAATAGGAGTTTTTATACGTAACTTTACATACAACAGATCTGTAATGTTAAAATAATGTGTCACCTATAAAACCAATAGATTTACTTGTTTAATTGAATATTTATGATTATTATTAAATTAAACAAAGCATGTAATCAGTTCATCCAACAAACTGAAGACAGCTTCGTTAGAAGTCGTCCTAAATGATGCATTTATATAAAACAAACTGTGTTTTTGTAGAAGCTTTGCAGCAAACAGGCTTTAAAATGTGTTTATTTACTGCAGCTCATAAAATAACCTGAATAATATTAAATGATCTCAAAGCTCAGAACAGGTTCTCCTCTGATCTCCATCCTGTCTGTGATTCTCTCGTCTCTCTGAGAACTTTTCTACGTTCAGTTTGAGAAAACAAAGACTGAACCTCAGCAGCAGCAGAGATGTTTACCTCAGAACGTCTCCTCCATCCTCCTTCCTCCTTCCTCCTTCCTCCATCCTCCTTCCTCCTTCCTCTGTCCTCCCTCCTCCTTCCTCCTTCCTTCCTCCTTCCTCCTTCCTCCATCCTCCTTCCTCACTCCTCCCTCCTCCTTCCTCCATCCTCCTTCCTCACTCCTCCTTCCTCCATCCTCCATCCTCCTTCCTCCTCCCTCCTCCTCCCTCCTCCCTGCTCCATCCTTCATCCTTCCTCCTTCCTCCCTCCTCCTTCCTCCCTCCTCCCTCCTCCTTCCTCCATCCTCCTTCCTCACTCCTCCTTCCTCCTTCCTCCCTCCTCCTTCCTCCCTCCTCCCTCCTCCTTCCTCCTTCCTCCTTCCTCACTCCTCCTTCCTCCTTCCTCCATCCTCCTCCCTCCTCCTCCTTCCTCCTTCCCTCCCTCCTCCTTCCTCCCTCCTCCCTCCTCCTTCCTCCTTCCTCCTTCCTCACTCCTCCTTCCTCCTTCCTCCATCCTCCTTCCTCCCTCCTCCTTCATCCTCCATCCTCCTTCCTCCTTCTTCCTTCCTCCTTCCTCCTTCCTCCTCCTCCTCCTCCTCCTCCTTCACTCATCCCTCCTCCCTCCTCCCTCCTCCCTCCTCCTTCCTCCTCCCTCCTCCCTCCTTCATCCTCCATCCTCCTTCCTCCTTCTTCCTTCCTCCCTCCTCCTTCCTCCTCCTCCCTCCTCCCTCCTCCCTCCTCCTTCCTCCTCCTCCTCCCTCCTCCCTCCTCCCCTCCTCCTTCCTCCCCTCCCCTCCTCCCTCCTTCATCCTCCATCCTCCTTCCTCCTTCTTCTTCCTCCCTCCTCCTTCCTCCTCCCTCCCTCCCTCCTTCCTCCCTCCCTCCTCCCTCCTCCTTCCTCCTTCCTCCCTCCTCCTTCCTCCTTCCTCCTTCCTCCCTCCTCCCTCCTTCTTCCTTCCTCCTTCCTCTTTCCTCCCTCCTTCTTCCTTCCTCCTTCCTCTTTCCTCCCTCCTTCTTCCTTCCTTCTTCCTCCTTCCTCCCTCCTCCTTCCTTCTTCCTCCTCCTTCCTTCTTCTTCCTCCTTCCTTCGTCCCTCCCTCCTACTTCCTTTTTCCTCCTTCCTCCCTCCTCCCTCCCCTCCCTCCTCCTTTCTCTTTCCTCCTTCCTCCTTCCTCCATCCTCCTTCCTCCTTCCTCCTTCCTCCTTGCTCCTTCCTTCCTTCTTCCTCCCTCCTTCCTCCATCCTTCCTCCTTCCTTCCTCCTTCCTCCTTCCTCCATCCTCCTTCCTCCTTCCTCCTTCCTTCCTCCTTCCTCCTTCCTCCATCCTCCTTCCTCCTTCCTTCTTCCTCCATCCTCCCTCCTCCCTCCTTCCTTCCTCCTTCTGTCGGCCTCCTGCTCTGGTTCTTCCTCCCTCTGGTGGGTCTGAGCGGAGGAAACTGCTGGCAGGGCTTCAGCAGAGGATCAGGACTGATCCTGTGGAGGAGCTGAATCAGCAGAGACACCAGAGGATGGAGGAGACTGAGGAGGCCTCTGCCAGGACCGTCGTCCAGCTGACGGAGCCTCATTCTGCTGCTGAGGAAGGAGATGTGCTTCCTCCTTCAGCCTGCCTGTGGAGGACGTCTCCTGTCAGAGCCTCGTCTTCAGGGAGCATAAAGACTGAGGTTTCTGAGGGTTCAGACGCTCCAACGGTCCTGTGGTTGGACGTCAGGCCTCCCTCTGCTCTGACATCTAGACGGACTGAAGCATGTCGAGGCGACGCATCGATGACGGGAGTCGGTTTTATGAGGAAACATTAGGCGTTTCTGTCCGCATCAGTCCTGAGAAACAAGCCGGTTTAAAACAGTGAAATCAGTTCAGCCACCTGCAGGAGGAAAAGAGGAAACTAAACCAGCCGATAACAGAGAAAAGACGTGTCGGACTCGTCTCCTAGCTTCTGTTAGCAGCCTGAACATCCATCAGAGGCAGAGCAGCAGGCGGTCCTTCCTCTGACTCCAGTCTTTACTGTTAAACACTGCTAAACATCTGCTCCCTGCTCTAACAGCAGTCTGAAGATCTCCTCCTCTACCTGCAGTGATTCCTAACGTCAGAAAACCTCCACAAGGCTCCGACTGGAAGCTCCGACCCTCATCCTGAGCAGCTTAGAGAGGAACAACATTCAGACCTGAAGCTACTTTAACATCTTCGTCCCTCTGTTTGGACAAAGTGAGGGTTTGATGCACGTTAAAGAGACTTTTCCACGTCAGAATATCGTGAATCATCCTCATGTCTTTAGTTCCAGTCAGCAGACAGCCGGCCTCCTGAAGTCTCCTCATGTGGTGTAAATCTGGCAGAAACATCTGAACCAGTTTGTTTCTTCAGACGTCACTCAGCTCCGTGGTCGCAGTAATTAATAGACTTGAACTGGTTTAATTAGTCGTGTTTCCTCATGCGGTGGAAAACGTTTTGAGTCGACGTCATCGTTTCTGTAGCTGAAATATTTCCCCGTAACCAACCAGAGCTGCAGGATTAGAGACTGATCGTCGAGGCAAACGCTCTGCTACGTTCCTGCTAAAGTGCAAACCTGCATCAAGATAAAACATTCAGAGAATAAAATATGAAAAAAACTGAACCCAAAACTCCTCACTGGCTGAATATTAAGAGATGCTGCAACTTCCAGATGTCCCTGAACGCCTCCCATCCAGCTCCATAGAAGCTGCTGGTCGTCTGAGCTCAGAGAAGCTTCTAGTCTCCATCAGTTCCTGCAGTCAGATCAGCCTGATTTGACTTTAATTGTCATTTTAGACCAGTTCTGAGTCTTTCTGGTTCAGCTGTGAGACGATTTGGACAAATTTAAAGTGCTTCTGGACAAGTTTTAGTTCTTCTGGACAACCTTTGAGCAGCTGTGGATGCATTCAAAGACATTTAGACAACCTTTGAGTCATTTTAAACTCATTACTAAACATTTAGTACAACTGTTGTCATTTCAGACAAGCTTTCAGTCGTTTTGTTCAAATGTCAGATTTACTTCATTTGACTTTGACTCACTGGATGAACATCTGCTTATTAAGAGGCGCTACAATCTCCAGATGTCCCTGAACGCCTCCCATGCAGCTCCAGTAGAAGCTGCTGGTCGTCTGAGCTCAGAGAAGCTTCTAGTCTCCATCAGTTTTTTCACGTTAGTTTAAATAGAAGTTCTGACGTCATTTAATCAGTTTAAATCTTCCTTTAGCTGTGCAGCTCGACAGCTGGTTTATTTTTGCAGTAAATCTTCTATTCAAGCGTTTTCTCGTGTTTCTGCTCCTTTTTCTAGGAACATGTGGATCCTGCAGGTCAACGAACTCTGTGTCCGTTAAATAAACTTTAAATAAACTCCCAGAAGCCTCAAATCACAGTCAATAGACAGATTTTCCTCGTAGATTAATTTACCGAAAAGGAGTTTTCTTTTGCATCAAGCAGCAGAAAAGTCACATCCTGATGATTTGACTTCATTAAACTGATAATCCTGCAGCTCTGGTAGAACGGGTTGGTTGTGTGCAGTAAAATCACTTCCAGCAGCTCCTAAATCTTTTAGAAACTCTTCTAACTTTCAACACGAACGAGGTTTTGTTTGATTTCTGATTTCTTAAACCGCGAGCCGAGAGCAGGAGTTTGAACCCGGAGCAGTAAATCTGTCTCGTCTTCCAGCAAACAAACCCTCCGTTCTAATGAACTACATTCATTCTCATTACAGCACATCAGAGTGAAACAAGGCGTTGCTGTTAAACCAGTGATGTGGGAGGCTGTGGTCGTGACATGAGCTCCGTTTACGAGCCTCTTTATTGGGGTTTATGTGGAGCATCGCCGCCTTTATGAGCGACTCAGTCTGAATGAGTTAATGAGGGAGGAATGAGGACGGCGAATCAGATCTGTTTTTATTGGACCTAAATGTTGTGTGATTTCAGGTTCTGTGAGTTCTGTCATGTTTAAACTGAGCTGCAGCAGCTACTGGAGTTAAGCTACTTAGGGAAATCCAGCAGAGAAGGACGGGAGGAGAAACGCAGGGAAGACGGCCAAAGAGGAGGCGGAGATGGAGGCTTTATCCGGAGCAGGAGGAGAGGAGGAGGAGCTGCAGAGATGAAGGATGGAGAGGAGGGATTTTAGTGAAGGGTGAAGGAAAGGAAAAGACTGAAGGGATCAAATCCAGTCCTCAGAATCACTCTCCTCTTTACAAGCCGTCATTTACAGCAGCGGCTCCCAAACACCAGGCCTCGGACCAGAACCAGGCCGTGGGTCATTTGGTACCAGGCTGTACTGAAAGGATAGAAATGTTTTATTCTACTGCCGCAGGGTGTTTTATTTTGAAAAAATTACTAGATCAAGCACGATGATTGGTCCAATGAACTGAAGCATGGTGGTGGCAGCATCATGACGTGAAGCACGGTGGTGGCAGCATCATGACGTGAAGCACGGTGGTGGGAGCATCATGACGTGAAGCACGGTGGTGGCAGCATCATGACGTGAAGCACGGTGGTGGCAGCATCATGACGTGAAGCACGGTGGTGGCAGCATCATGACGTGAAGCACGGTGGTGGGAGCATCATGAGCTGAAGCACGGTGGTGGCAGCATCATGACGTGAAGCACGGTGGTGGCAGCATCATGACGTGAAGCATGGTGGTGGCAGCATCATGAGCTGAAGCACGGTGGTGGCAGCATCATGAGCTGAAGCACGGTGGTGGCAGCATCATGACGTGAAGCACGGTGGTGGCATCATCATGTTATGAAGCACGGTGGTGGCAGTATCATGACGTGAAGCATGGTGGTGGCAGCATCATGACGTGAAGCATGGTGGTGGCAGCATCATGATGTGAAGCACGGTGGTGGCAGCATCATGATGTGAAGCACGGTGGTGGCATCATCATGTTATGAAGCACGGTGGTGGCAGTATCATGACGTGAAGCACGGTGGTGGCAGCATCATGAAGTGAAGCACGGTGGTGGCATCATCATGATGTGAAGCACGGTGGTGGCAGCATCATGATGTGAAGCACGGTGGTGGCAGCATCATGATGTGAAGCATGGTGGTGGCATCATCATGACGTGAAGCAGAGAGTTTACAATTTTAAAGACAACATTTAACTTTTATTTATTATTATCTGTAATTTAACAGGTGAAGAAAGTCTGTCAAATATCTTTAAATCGTTCCAGAAACAATAAATATTAATAAAATAGTTAAAAATAGTTTATTTTTTACAGTGTAGGCGGCAGAATAAGACAAATTAAGATGGACAGAAAACGATGTTATGATAAAAATAGGAAGGAGGAGGAAAAAGAGCAGCTGAGGAATGTTTGGAGGAAACAGGAGGAACGAGGAGCAGATGGAGTCTCTTCAGCCACCAGCACCTGGAACCTGAGGGAATATTAAAACCCTCTGGGCCCTCAGAAACCCTCTGGGCCATCAGGAACCCTGTGGGCCCTCAGAAACCCTCTGGGCCATCAGAAACCCTCTGGGCCCTCAGAAACCCTCTGGGCCATCAGGAACCCTGTGGGCCCTCAGAAACCCTCTGGGCCATCAGAAACCCTCTGGGCCCTCAGAAACCCTCGGGGCCCTCAGAAACCCTCGGGGCCCTCAGAAACCCTCTGGGCCCTCAGAAACCCTCGGGGCCATCAGGAACCCTCGGGGCCCTCAGAAACCCTCTGGGCCCTCAGAAACCCTCGGGGCCCTCAGAAACCCTCGGGGCCCTCAGAAACCCTCGGGGCCCTCAGAAACCCTCTGGGCCCTCAGAAACCCTCGGGGCCCTCAGAAACCCTCTGGGCCCTCAGAAACCCTCGGGGCCCTCAGAAACCCTCGGGGCCCTCAGAAACCCTCTGGGCCCTCAGAAACCCTCTGGGCCCTCAGAAACCCTCGGGGCCCTCAGAAACCCTCGGGGCCCTCAGAAACCCTCGGGGCCCTCAGAAACCCTCTGGGCCATCAGAAACCCTCTGGGCCCTCAGAAACCCTCTGGGCCCTCAGAAACCCTCGGGGCCCTCAGAAACCCTCTGGGCCCTCAGAAACCCTCGGGGCCCTCAGAAACCCTCTGGGCCCTCAGAAACCCTCGGGGCCCTCAGAAACCCTCTGGGCCCTCAGAAACCCTCTGGGCCCTCAGAAACCCTCTGGGCCGTCAGAAACCCTCGGGGCCCTCAGGAACCCTCTGGGCCCTCAGAAACCCTCGGGGCCCTCAGAAACCCTCTGGGCCCTCAGAAACCCTCTGGGCCCTCAGAAACCCTCGGGGCCCTCAGGAACCCTCTGGGCCGTCAGAAACCCTCGGGGCCCTCAGAAACCCTCTGGGCCCTGAGAAACCCTCGGGGCCCTCAGAAACCCTCTGGGCCCTCAGGAACCCTCGGGGCCGTAGGAGACAGATGGTTTACTCACATTAATCCTCGCTGACCTGTTCAGACGGTAAACATGGTGGCAGGAAGCCTCCAAAGACTGGAGAGAAGAGCCCAAACGGAGCTAAGCGAACCTGTGTGTCTCCTCAGGTGTTTACCCCATGTCTGTGCTGGAGGACAAGGTTCCAGGTGAGGAGGTGGGCCGGCTGAAGGCCAAAGACCCCGACCTGGGAGACAACGGCCTGGTGAACTACCGGCTGGTGGACGGAGACGGGATGGGGATGTTCGAACTGACCACCGACTCCGAGACCAGAGAGGCTGTGATCAAACTCAAGAAGGTAAGAAGGAAAAACACTCAGCGTCTGGGTGGGTGGGACAGGTGTGACAGGTGGGACAGGTGGGACAGGTAGGACAGGTGTGACAGGTGGGACAGGTGGGACAGGTGGGACAGGTGGGACAGGTAGGACAGGTAGGACAGGTGGGACAGGTGGGACAGGTGTGACAGGTGTGACAGGTGGGACAGGTGGGACAGGTGGGACAGGTAGGACAGGTGTGACAGGTGGGACAGGTGGGACAGGTGGGACAGGTGGGACAGGTGTGACAGGTGGGACGGGTGGGACGGGTGGGACAGGTGGGACAGGTGGGACAGGTGTGACAGGTGGGACAGGTGGAACAGGTGGGACAGGTGGGACAGGTGGGACAGGTGTGTTAGCCTTCAGAGAAAATACCAGACTACTGTAAGTTTTTTTTGCAGGAAAATCGACCAAATCCATGCAAAAATTGTGATATTTCATAAAAAATAACTTTATTCCACATCTTGTTTAAAAATTCACCAAAAATAATCCGTTTGCTTAAACTAGATTCTGTAAAAAACAAATTATTCTACAACCCCTGATTGTAAAACAAGTTTTGGCTTGTTTTCTATGTGTGCATGTAAATTACATGTATGATATAATAAAAAAATAGTTAAAAAAATAAAATAATTAAAAATATAAAAAATATTTTTGAATATATATAAAATATTTAAAACATATAAAAATATTTTCAAATATCAAAAAGCCAAAAAATTAAAAATATTTAAATATTCAAATAATTTTAAAAGATAATTTAAAATATTTTTTAATAGATTTAACAAATCAACTGTAATATTCAAAAACTGTAAAAACGGTGAAAATAACTGGAAATATCTTTGAAATAATGACGTCTTTGCTGATTTAATTCCGCTGTAGGTTGATGGTCCCACACTGCAAAAGAACAAACGACTATTTGTAAAAATACAGATTTTTAATGTGGATATTATTATTATTATTGTTATTATTATTATTATTATTATTATTATTATTATTATTATCATTATTATTATGATTACATTATTCACAGTTATGGCCTGTTTTTTAGGGCTGACATGTAAATTTGTACTTTTTTTCTGTGATTTTAACATAATTTTTTTTTGTAATTTCAAGAAAAAATTATCTGCCTTTTTTCACTCCTTAATATGAACATTTATTCTTTTAAATAACAGTAAATATGAGTAAAATAATAGTTTTTGCTGATTTTAGTAGATATTTTCTGTAGTTTAATAAAACAGGAAAAATCTGTGAAATAATAATTAAATGATTCATAAAACTACAGTTAAATATGATTTTTATATGAAGGCTTCATCCTCTACTTGATGGAGACGGAGTTAATTTATTATTATTACTAATATTTATTATTATTATTTATTGAGCCGATCGATCGATTCTCTGTGTTTCTGTTTAATGTAAAATCTGAATCAAACAACAATAGAAGGACGGAGAGAGTCTGATCTGAACCTGAGTGTCGACAGACGACATTAACTTTCATGGCTCCTCAGGACACAAAGCTCATCTGCTGCTCTGTAGCCACACGTGCACGCTCACACACACACACACGTGCACGCTCCCAGTGATCCAGCTCAGCACACACCATTACTTTTTCTATGCAGCCACACGACCAGTCAGTTAGTCTGTCAAACACACAGCTGCAGCTCACACACACACACACACACACACACACACACACACACACACACACACTGCTTCACGTGCACGGACACACACTGCTTCACGTGCACGGACTCACCCTCGGTAGCTGCAGGTCTGGATTATAAACCGAATCTTCAGTCGCCTCTTTTTCCTGGCGGACGTTCGACCTCTGAGCCTCTCAGTCAGAAAATAAAAGCATGTCGAGCCTCTGTGTCGACGTGTGACGGAGAATAAGGAGGAAACCAGAACCAGAGTCTGAGTCCACAGACGTTCTCCTGCACTGGAGCCCTGGAAAACCCTGGAATACACTGGAAAACCCTGGAATACACTGGAAAACCCTGGAAAACCCTGGCAGCAGCAGCAGTCCTGAGTTTAAATATGACGTTTACTGTTTAATGCAGCAGCCAGACCTCACAATAATATACTGTATTTATTCTGTCGACGCTTTAATCAACATTTACTGAACTAAAATATGTTTTATAAAACTGTGGGATCATTTAAAGGTCAAAAACAAAATTGTAAAAATAATGACAGAAATGGCAAAAACAAAAAAATACCGATCTTTAATTCTGGTGGGAGTTTTTTTGTTAGTTTTTTTTTTTAACAGATTTGTTCTGTTTTTTATGTATTTATGTAAATTATATGCATAATATAATTTAAAATAATAAAGTAATTAAAAATATTTTTCAATATATATAAAATATTTTCAATATGTACAAATATTTTAAATAATAAAATAATAAAAATAGAAAATATTTTAATATTGAACTAAATTTTTAAATAATTATATATAATTAAATCATTTTTTCGTTTACTTATGTACACTAAGATTTTTTTTCCTGATATTTTACAAGATATTATCTGTAATGTAAGAAATCTATGACAGATATTTAACCATTTACATTTTGAATCAGTTCCTATGCTGGTCTCTTTTATAACAAGGCTCCTAAACACTGCCTGCAGTTCAGCCAAATAACTCAAATTCTGATTATTATAAAAGTTACGTTTTGGATTGTATTTTAATGTATTTTAATTTGTTTTAAAGGGACACAGAATAAAGTGATTTTGATTAAATATCCTGACTTTTATCTTAGATTTGGTGAATTTTCCTGACAGAGCTCCACGTCCCAGATGAGTAGTTCAAGGACCATCGGAAAGTTAATAAAATGCTGATTTTTCTGATTTAACTACTTCCGGTTCTGATAAAAGGTGTGTTTTTGTAGATTTTTTCTAAATATTAGCTGCGTTTCAAACCCACTGACTGCTCTCTGACTTCTTTTCAACGTCTTTCACCATCAAACTACTGATGAGTAGTTCAAGGGCCGTCGGAAAGTTGAAGATCTGATGACTTCCTCTGTCATTACAGCGTCTGGCTCTAATAAAAGCTGTCATTCATTGATTTCTGGATGCGTTTCAGAGCCTCTGACTGGTCTCTGGCTTCTTCCTGACGTCTCATACCAGTAATTAGGTTTAATTGAACCCTCCGTGGCGGCTGCTGCTGCTGTTCCTCCTCATCCTCGCGTCTCTTGTAATGAAATCAGCTGATATGAAGTGCAGATGTTCACACCTTTTAACCCCGAACCCGACGAGAGCGTCCCACATTATCGGGTTTTGATGACTCTCGGGGGAAATCAGAACCTTTCGGCCCCTCAGGCTCTGCAGCATCATCACACACACACACACACACACACACACACACACACACACACACACACCTCTACACACTGCATCAGCATCAGGAGTCGCCTCCACTAATCTCTATTCTCTGCTCACAAACACACACAGGGATGAGCTTTAATCAGCTATTCTCTTTCAACTGTGTCCTGACGAAAGCAGCTGCAGAATATTAAGGAGCTGAGTGTGTGTCAGTGTGTGTGTGTGTGCGTGTGTCAGTGTGTGTTGCGGCAGGAAGAAGGAGGCTTTATTGTGAGCATTATCATTATTATTACGACTATCTGAGTCTGATTGCGCGGCGAGGAGGACGAGGATCTTCAGACAGTCGGACTGAAGCAGCTGAAATGAAAGAACTGGGTCACTCCTGCTCCTCTGCTGCTGCTGTACCTGTCAGCGTCGCATTAAACACCTCCTCAGTCGCATGCTGCCGCAGCTCAACGAGGCGGCCCGCTGAGGTTGAGCTGCTGGAGTCCACGTCGGATCACAGATTAGATCCAGAGCTGCACCACAGTTTGCAGATGACCTCAAACGCATCAGGCTGCAGCTCTGTTCTCTCAGACCTGCAGGACACGAGCCTGAACTGGTCGCTGCAATCCAGCTTTATTAAACAGTCACAGAGTTTGTCCACCTGCAGCCTCAACACCTGCACAGAACCTCAGCCAGAAGGGCGGGAAAGTTGTTTAGGAGTTGTTTACCTTATATATTCTAATTAGCAGCTAGCATGCAAAGCTAAAAACAGTGTAGTTGTTTACCTTATATTTATTTATTTTTTATTTATTTTTATTTTATTTGCACAGATACATAGCATTAATGAAAAAAACATAATAAAACAGTAAAATGCAGGGAGAGGCAAAAAGCCTAAAATAGCCTTATACATTCTAATAAGCAGCTAGCATGCAAAGCTAAAAACAGTTAGTTGTTCAGTTTATACATTCTGATTAGCAGCTAGAATGCAAAGCTAAAAACAGTTTAGTTGTTTACTTTATAATTCTAATTAGCAGCTAGCATGCAAAGCTAAAAACAGTTTAGTTGTTTACCTTAAAATTCTAATTAGCAGCTAGCATGCCAAGCTAAAAACAGTTTAGTTGTTTACTTTATAATTCTAATTAGCAGCTAGCATGCAAAGCTAAAACAGTGGAGTTGTTTACCTTAAAATTCTAATTAGCAGCTAGCATGCCAAGCTAAAACAGTTAGTTGTTTACCTTAAAATTCTAACTAGCAGCTAGCATGCAAAGCTAAAAACAGTTTAGTTGTTTACCTTAAAATTCTAATTAGCAGCTAGCATGCCAAGCTAAAAACAGTTTAGTTGTTTACTTTATAATTCTAATTAGCAGCTAGCATGCAAAGCTAAAACAGTGGAGTTGTTTACCTTAAAATTCTAATTAGCAGCTAGCATGCCAAGCTAAAACAGTTAGTTGTTTACCTTATACATTCTAACTAGCAGCTAGCATGCAAAGCTAAAAACAGTTTAGTTGTTTACCTTAAAATTCTAATTAGCAGCTAGCATGCCAAGCTAAAAACAGTTTAGTTGTTTACTTTATAATTCTAATTAGCAGCTAGCATGCAAAGCTAAAACAGTGGAGTTGTTTACCTTAAAATTCTAATTAGCAGCTAGCATGCCAAGCTAAAACAGTGTAGTTGTTCAGTTCATACATTCTAATTAGCAGCTAGCATGCAAAGCTAAAAACAGTTGAGTTGTTTACCTTATACATTTTAATTAGCAGCTATCATGCAAAGCTAAAAGCTGTTTAGTTGTTTAGTTTTTACATTCTAATTAGCTGCTAGCATGCAAAGCTAAAACAGTGTAGTTGTTCAGTTCATACATTCTAATTAGCAGCTAGCATGTAAAGCTAAAAACATAAAAAGAGTGTTGTTGTTCAGTTCATACATTCTAATTAGCAGCTAGCATGTAAAGCTAAAAACATAAAAACAGTGTTGTTGTTCAGTTCATACATTCTAATTAGCAGCTAGCATGCAAAGCTAAAAACAGTGTAGTTGTTTAGCTTATACATTCTAATTAGCAGCTAGCATGCAAAGCTAAAACAGCTGACTTGTTTACCTTGTATGGTTACCACGTCGCTCTGCAGCCTGAATTCTGATGGTTTGGTGGATTTGTTGAGTTTGGATCTGCGGTCGCTTCCCTCCGGGTTTATGGTTTATGAATCCCTTCTCCCCCCGCTGGGATCTGAAATGAAAAGATGGAGCTTCTCTGCTGGGACTCTGCCAGCTCGATGCTCCACACCAGCTGGTCAGAGCGGTTATTATCCGGGTTCATAATGCAGCGGCGACACCCGAGAACACGTCAGTGACGACGGCCGCAGACGAGGCCAAGCGCTGCCGGCTGAACAGGCCGTAATCAGAGCGGACAGCGCCTCCTGGGGGTTCAGAGCAGCGACTGCCAGCGACAACTGCTGACTCTAAAGTTAGTTTTAGAAAGAAGGAGATGCATTAAAGCGACTGGTGCTGCTTTTTCAGATGGAGATGTGAGCTGGAGGCCTTCACAGCAAACAATCAATCCAGCATCACGAGTCGATACGTTCCTCCCAGTGAGGGTTAAAGTGAACTGAGGCTCAGCTCAATACGACCGAATTGAATCTGAGGGTTTGGACTGACCGAGGAGCCACACAGGGGAGTTTAAATGACTCTTAATTCACCTGTCTGCATTATAAAGGTGTGAAAGATTGAATTAAATATAGCTGTCAGCAGACCTCCAGCCTGAGAGCACCTCTGTCCTCCTGCTTCATTAAAAAACCCTCGTCCTGCCGTCAGAAAGCTGCCAGCAATGATTCACTCTGCTCCCGAATAATCACATCATATCGCTGCACGTCGTGAAACACAAACCGTCTTTAAATTAAACTCACTATTTGGGTTATTCCTGCTTTTCTCTGCAGCTCTGTAAATAATAGTAACACCAGTCGGCCTGCTTGGGTTCTTCCGTGTAGCAACAGCTCCCCCTGGCAGCAGCCAGAGGTACTGCACCCGGTGGCTTCACGCTGCCGTTCCTCAAAATGCTGATTTCATTACACAGCAAAAGAGCCAGTGAGAGAGTCGGCTCACCGCTCAGAGGACTGATTCTTCTGCTTGTGTTTTCCAGCCGGTGGACTTTGAGACTAAAAGGTCGTACACCCTGAAGGTGGAGGGATCCAACCCCCACGTCGACCCTCAGTTCCTGGCCTGGGGGCCCTACAAGGACGAGGCCACCATAAAGGTACGAAACCACGGCAGGTGTGTTTGTGACGTCACGTGTCGTCTGTGTGATCGCTGAGTCCTGACCTCACTTCCTTTGTGTGCTCAGATCTCGGTGGAGGACGCAGACGAGCCTCCGGTGTTCGTAGCTCCCAGTTACACGTTTGAGGTGGAGGAAAACGCGCCTCCGGGAACTCTGGTGGGTCGAGTTCACGCCAAGGACACGGACGTCGCCAACAACCCCGTCAGGTAACACACACACACACACACACACACACACACAGGAGACTCACAGCACCTGGATTCAGACCCGAGTGTCCATCTGAACAACCGACAGGACTCAGAAACAGTCGGTTTTAAAGTCTAGATTCTAGATTTCATCACCTTCACCAGCAGCTACGGAGTTTTTCTTTGTTCACGTCTCATTTTTAGTTAATTTGTCACTGTGATATGAAGCCAAACACCTCTATGGAAACAGAACAACACAGGATTAGAAGTATAAGACCGTAAATTATATAAAAAGAGGAAACTACAGCTGATTTATTTGATTATAGATGTTACTAAAAATCTAAATAACTAGAATCAGCATGTAGAAAACATTTCCATGTGTCCTCAGGTTTAATCGACACCAGAGTTTTTAACAGAAAGTGTTTTGAGTAAATTGTTCATTATTGGGCATTTTTAAATTATGAGACTCGTAGAACGAAGTGATTTGAATGAATCATCACAATTTAGACTTTGTAGATTTTTTTTTGAAACGCAGGGAAGCTAAAAATACCATGTTTCATTCTGTTTTTGCAGTTTTCTCCTCCTGTGAAGGTGTAATTTGGGGGATTTTTAAAAGGAAATTAAAGCCTGTCACAGCCACCTGCAGCTGTCTGGGTTTAGACGGGTAAAAGTCAGCAAGTCCTGACAAAAAATCCATGAAAATGCCGAAAAATCTTTAAAAGAAATCATTAAAAATTAAACAGAAATAAAAAAAAAACTGGAATCATCATGTGGAAAATGTTTAAATTGTCCTCAGATGTTAGAAATACTGAGAAAATGTGACTTTATAGATGTGCTGCAGGTATTTTACTGCTTTAATTATCTCGTGTCCTCTCACTACACCGCCTGCAGTTCAGCTGAAAACTCTCTAAATTTTTGTCATGTGACCGTTGACTGAAGCTGAGTCCATCTTGACTCTAAGGTTGCGCTGAGGAACGCAGAATTTTTTGTTTTTGCCAGATTATAGTTCAATCCAACGGTTTATTTTTGCAGAATTTTTAAATGAGTCAAGTAGAAGACAGAGATTTAACGTCCCGATGGAACGAGATGCCGCTGATGAGTAGTTCAAGGACCGTAGGAAAGCTGAAGCAGCATCCAGAGGGTTGAATGTGTTGCTGTGGCTCTAATGTGCGTCTTCCTCCCGTGCAGGTACATGATCCCTCGCTACACCGACGTCGAACAGTTCTTCAGCATCAACTCGGAGGACGGGATGATCACCACGACCCGGCCGCTGGACCGAGAGGCTCAGGCCTGGCACAACATCTCGGTGTCGGCCACGGAGATCGGTACGAACCCACGGTCCTGCACACAAACACACAAACACCCGTCACAGCTCTGCCTGCAGTTAAATGTGGACTAGGAGGAGCTCATTTACTGATTCTCTGATTCTCCTGGAACAACATGAAGTTTATAGAGACGTAAAAAGGCAGGAAGAGTCAGACCCTGAGCAGACTCATGGAAGGAGCCCAGATCACCACCAGGCTGTACGTTTCTGGCATCCAAAGCCCAGCCTGTCGTTCTGCGGCGCTGGAGTCGCTCCACGACGTCTTATGTACAGACTTTAAGTGGATTGGAGCTGCTGGCTGCCTCCTCCTCCTTGGTGGGACTCAACACTTTCACTGCTGAGAGCCGCCAAGTCTTAGTAAACAAATTACCTGCTCAGGATCAGCCAGCAGGGATCGACTAGATTCCATCCAGTCGATGCTCCGCCGTGTTGCTCCTCTGGACTGTTCAGTCAGGTAGCAGCTCAGGGACTCTTCTGCTGTTTTCATGTGGATTTTTGGCCACAAATAGACAAAAACACTCAGACTCTGCTGCCTTTGCTTCAACAGACTGAACATGCAACAGCTAATCTGCAGAAAACACCAACCTGCTAAACTCAGAGGAGCTTCTCTGCTCTTTCTTTCTGCTCCTGTCTCATTTTTCACTGCAACATAAAGTCCTGCAGCAGCTCTTCTCGTAAAACTACCACAGAAAGACACTAAAGAGCAGCCACACGATGCAACGACGCAGCAAAGAGACGCAAAACAGACTCAAACCAACATGAGGTAGATGCAAAATGAACATTTACACATGCAGCTGCTACCTGACTGAGAAAACTCCAGAAAGAAACAGAACCAACGAAAGAACGCAAGAAAACAGACACAAAATGGCTGCAGAGAGACTCCAGACATCAAATACAGGATGTAAAACACAGTAATGCATCTAAATGTAATTATATGTCCTTTAGGAAGTGAATAAACGTCGACTGAACATGTAGAAAGAGCTTCCAGAACAGAAACTAGCTGAGCTGTTGGTGGGTTTTAATCAAACATTAGTTCAGTTCCTTCATGTCCAGCAGATCTTCTGGCTCTGACCAGCGTGTGAACAGATTTTTATGCAGCGACTCAGAATAAATCTGAGCGAACAGTTGCAGCTCCTCTAAAGCCTTTGCCTCCGTCTCCACCCTGAGCCCTCCTGCTAGCTGCTCTGTGCCGTCAGAATAAAAGGGGGTGAAGCCGTGGCCTCCTGAGCTCCGGCTCCACAAACCCACCGAGGCCCCACCCTGGTATTCTGTGGTCGGACCAGCAGAGCGCCGCGTGGTTTCCCTGCGGCCTGCTAGACGCCAGACGGACAGATGGAAACGGGCTCGCCGCCCACAAAGCCGAGACCATCGCAGGCTACGCTAACCGCTCACAGAGCCTGGGAAGCTAAATAGATGCTGGTAATGACAGGGCAGCGGAAAAATCTCACTGGATAGAATTACAAGTATGCAACGCAGCAACCCTGTCTTAGAGGAGATGAACAGTCCAGAGGAGGACTTTGTGTTTCCTGTCTGACTTTAGCTGTTCGCTCTCTGTGAGCATCTGCAGCTCGACGTTTGTCACTCCTGCTGTCAGAGCGGGTTGGGTGAGGGTGTGGGGGAGCTGCCCGACTCTTCAACGGGACTCTGACGGCTGTAGTTTTTTCACAAATCAAAACAACAAACAGCTGATTGAGTGACAGGAAGTCAGGCTGGGAGGTGTTTAGGTTAGCTCAGAGGATCACAAACACACCCGATGACGCTGTGTGTGTGTGTGCGTTGGTATGGTATGGAGACAATTTGTCCATTTACGTATCGACATTACGAGGACACCATGGGATTATAAGGACGCCCCCAGTGTCCTCATAATTCAAACAACGTAGCGGCACTCAGGAGGCCACCATTAACCTAATTCTGCGTTTTCTCTGTATGTCCTCACAAACCGCTAAACCTGAAATTTTGTGTGTGTGTGCTGCAGGAGGCCACCACCAGGACACCAAGGTTCGAGTCAACATCCGAGTCAAGGACGTGAACGACAACCCGCCGGAGTTTGCGACCAACAACGAGGTCCTGATGTGTGAGAGCGTCGCTCCGGGGAAGGTACGATCCGTGGCCGGGTTTCTCCGCCTCCTGCTTGTGTTCGGCTGCTTCTCAAACGCTCCTTCTTCTTCTTCTTCTTCTTCTTCTCTGTGCAGGTCATCGAGACGGTGAGCGCCGTGGACAAAGACGAGAGGACTCACAGGCAGCACTTCACGTTCAGCCTGGCTCCGGAGGTCGCCCACAACCACAACTTCTCCCTCAAAGACAACAGAGGTAGGGGAAGCGCTCCCTCCTGCTCCTTCTGCAGCCGTCCTCCCGCTTCGCCTCAGATTAGATCAAAGCGGCAGCAGATGGAGGCTTACAGCACCTTGTAGGCCTCAGCAGGTGCTCAGAATCTCTCCACACCGATGCACACACGTCCTGCAGGCTGCATTAATTGCGGTGGGGTCTCCGTCCGTCTGTACGTATATCTGAGGAGGCCAGCTGATTGAATTAAGTTTCCTGAGAGCCGGGAGAGACTCCAGAAGACAGAATGAGAGAAAGAGGAGAAACATTAGAACCACTGACAGGAGGAGAGAAGAGCCTCCATCATCTCCTGACATCAGCTTCCTCCTCGTCTCCTCGCTGCTCTGTGGAAACACTGCCTGCAGTTCAGCTGAAAACTCTCTGAATATTTGCGTCATGGCTGCTGGTTGGAGCTGAGCCACTAGTAGCTTCACAGCTGCATCGAGGACTACAGAATTTTTTATTTTTTGCAGAATCCAGTCATGTTAAAGCCTCTATTTTTGTCTGTTTTTTAAATCGGAGACATACGACTGGAAAATTCAAGATCTTTTTTCTTTCTCTGGAAGGCTGCTGAGTCACGGCATTAAAACCACTGACAGGTGGAGAGAAGATCCTCCATCCTCTGGTTGTTCTGGATGCTGAAACCAGCGTCAACATCTCAGGAGGTGGTTTTATTGTTGTGGCTCTTTGCTGTAAACAGAGGAAAGGCCGTGACGCTCAGATGGTTTCACTCTGAACCACAGGCGGTTCTTCTCCGTCTTCACTGAGGTTCATTTTTCACTGCAGCATAAAGTCCTGCAGCTCTATGGAAGCAGAAGGAGAGAGAACTCAGAGACGACACAGTTAGAACGACATAAATTATTAAAAATCAGGAAATAAAAGGTGAATTTCTCTGTAAAACTGCCACAAAGAGACGTAGAAAAACTACTGCATGATGTAACGACACAATGAAGAGCTAAAGCAGATGCAAAACCAACATTACCACATGCAAAAACTAGCTGACGAGAGAGAACTGCAAAAAGAGACAGAAATAACAACACAGAGCAACAAAACGAACAAAAAAAGCTCACAGAGATCCTTAAAGAACGACTACATGATGCAAAAACACAGCAAAGAGACACTAAATGACCTGAAAGAGACGCAAACCAACATAAAGTAGATGCTGAATGAACATTACCCCATGCACAGACTACCTGACCGAGATACAACTCCTCAAAGCGACAGAAATAACAACACAGAGCAACAAAACCAACAAAAAAAATACACAACGTGGCCACAGAGATCCTTAAAAAGAGGAAAAAAGGGTGAATTTCTCTGTAAAACTACCTCAAAGAGACATAAAAGAACGACTACATGATGCAAAAACACAGCAAAGAGACACTAAATGACCTGAAAGAGACGAAAACCAACAATAAGTAGATGCTAAATCAACATTAACACGTGCAAAAACAGCCTAACTGAGACAGAACCAACCAAATAGAGACAAAATGAACAAAAGCACACGCAAAGAAACGCCAGATATCAACTACAACATGCACAGAGACAATAAAAGACATAAAGTCCTGCAGCTCTGTGGAAGCAGAACAACCATGAAGAAGGAGGGAGAACTCAGAAATGTCTTCTGTCATTAGGACTCAGTCAGAATGAAGGAGACCAGAAGAGAAGAAGAGTGAGAAAGTTGAGTTTCTGCATAAAAACTACGACAAAGAGACACAAAAGAACAACTAGAAGATGCAACAACACAGGAAAGAGACACAAACCAACACAGAATAGATGCTAAATGAACGTTAACACGTCCAAAAACTACCTGAATGAGAAACACGTCTACAAAGAGACCGACCCGGTGAAAACAGAACATCTATATGAGCACAAATACACACAGAAAGGCCACCAGGAGACACCAGACATCAACTAGAAGATGGTAAAAGACATAAAAGTCCTGCAGCTCCGTGGAAACAGAAGGAGAGAGAATCAGAGATGTCTTCTGTCAGCAGGACTCAGTTAAAAAAGTTGAATTTCTGCCTAAAACTACCACAAAAGAACAATTAGATGATGTTAAAATGCAGCGAAGAGACACAAAAGTACCAGAAAGAGACGCAAACCAACATAAAACAGATGCAAAATCAAGATTAGCACATGCAAACACAACCTGACTGAAAGAAAACTGCATGAAGCAACAGAAACTCACTATACAGAGCAACACAGTGGACAAAAATACTCACAAACTGGCCACAAAGAGACGGAAAACATCAACTAGAAGATGTAAAAAGACGGCAAAGGATCTAAAGACATGCAGCTCTATGGAGACAGAACGAGAGAGACACAGTTAGAATGATGGAAACCAGAAAGAAGGTTGAACAAGATGAGTTTCTGTGTAAAAACCAGCACAAAGAGACGCAAAAGAACAACTAGAAGATGCAGAAGAGACACAAAAAACGACTTGAAAGATGCAAAGCAGCAGAAGATAGATGAAGGAGAAAACAGAAGGGTTTTCTGAGCAGAGACACAATTAGAATGACGCAAATCTCAAAAAAGAAACATGAAACTTGAAGTCAACATATGAAGTGTACGTTACCAGGACTGGTGTAGATATTTAGATATTCATATATTGTATTAGTTTGCACAGAGCCAGCTGGTTCTTTAGGCAAAATAGGCAAATCCTAAGGGCGGCGTGGCCTCCAGGGGCCGCCACAAAATCCTGGAAAACATTCACCTTCAATCTAATTATATGAAATATTCATTCACTGATTTAAATATAAAGCAACGTCCAGTTAATACAACTACAGAACAACGTTATTCCATTTGTTTTGTGAGCATATGCAAGTCACCGATGGAGGGGGGCGGTGTGGAATCCACTGGGTCGACTCTGAGTTTGCACATCCTCTCTTCGGCTGACGGTCGTCTAAATCACTGAGGGCTCCACAGTTCGGCCAAGAGACACGGAACTTTTTCACTGCAGAGCTTTTATTTTGGCGGGTTTTTAAACGACACACATAGAATAAAGAGATTCAAAGCTCATATTTGGTTTATTTCCCTGACAGAACGACACGTCAGACGGTTTGTTCGAGGACCGTCTGAAAGCTGAAAACACAACTTATTTTTTAAACTATTTGTGGCTGATAAACATGTGATTTTGCTCGTTTCATAAAGGACAACGTGATTTTCGTGGGTTGAAACTCGTCCCGGTGAGTCGTCACCGTCAGGGACACATGCTGCACCGACAGGAAGATGAACGGAATAATATGAATTTCACATTATGAGAAAGACGACGGATTAAAAGTAAACTTTACAGGGAGACTTCTAGCTGGGTGTTACCATCCATCCAGAGAAGAAGAAGAGAGCTTTATTTAGAAATAAATAAATGGACAATAAAACTGAGAACATGGAACAACACAATAAATTACTGCTAAATTTATGACTGCAGAGTGAACCTGTGTACATTTAATATCTCTTGTTCAACATTCACAACAATTCTCGGCTCCTTGTGTTGCTCTGGATGTTTTTTTAATATAAATGTTGTTTTCCTGGTGATGAAGCGTCTCTGAAACACCTCAGACCGTCCTCTGTTGGCGGTGAAGTGAGCTGCATCACAGAAGAACTGTTGGGTTGTTGTCGCTATGGCAACGGTGGATTTAAAATGCATTTACTGCTCAAATAATAAATGGATCCGATATTAAACAGAGGATTAATATCAACAAAGTCACAGCGCACCGACCGAACGGTAAAATACATCCAGAAAATAAATAATGACGTTAAAAATTCAGGCCCCAAAGTAGAAACTCAGTGATCCAACCCGAGTCCAGCTGTGGTTCCATCAGTCTGATGATGACCCTGGTTCTACTGAGAACCTCCTCAGGTCTGGACCTATGGACTGGGTCTATCTATGGACCAGGTCTGGACCTATGGACTGGGTCTATCTATGGACCAGGTCTGGACCTATGGACTGGGTCTATCTATGGACCAGGTCTGGACCTATGGACTGGGTCTATCTATGGACCAGGTCTGGACCTATGGATGGGTCTATCTATGACCAGGTCTGGACCTGTGGACTGGGTCTATCTATGGACCAGGTCTGGACCTGTGGACTGGGTCTATCTATGGACCAGGTCTGGACCTGTGGACTGGGTCTATCTATGGACCAGGTCTGGACCTGTGGACTGGGTCTATCTATGGACCAGGTCTGGACCTATGGACTGGGTCTATCTATGGACCAGGTCTGGACCTGTGGACTGGGTCTATCTATGGACCAGGTCTGGACCTGTGGACTGGGGTCTATCTATGGACCAGGTCTGGACCTGTGGACTGGGTCTATCTATGGACCAGGTCTGGACCTGTGGACTGGGTCTATCTATGGACCAGGTCTGGACCTGTGGACTGGGTCTATCTATGGACCAGGTCTGGACCTGTGGACTGGGTCTATCTATGGACCAGGTCTGGACCTGTGGACTGGGTCTATCTATGGACCAGGTCTGGACCAGTGGACTGGGTCTATCTATGGACCAGGTCTGGACCTGTGGACTGGGTCTATCTATGGACCAGGTCTGGACCAGTGGACTGGGTCTATCTATGGACCAGGTCTGGACCTATGGACTGGGTCTATCGATGGACCAGGTCTGGACCTGTGGACTGGGTCTATCTATGGACCAGGTCTAGACCTATGGACTGGGTCTATCTATGGACCAGGTCTGGACCTGTGGACTGGGTCTATCTATGTCTGCATCATGGCTCCACATGGAGAAGAAGTGAACAGAGGAAGTGAACAATGTGACTGTGAGACTGGACAAAGATGGAAAAGGATCCAGGAAGACCAGTGATCCACTAAGAACCAGTGAAGCCCAGTGTCAGCAGGAACCAGGAGGTCTAGAAGGAGCCATAGTAGCACTGATCAGAGCTCCTACAATGACTCCACGGACAGGGAACTACTTTCACTATCTAGCTGTGGACAACAGACGGCAGCTGCTTCACACTTGGACCAGGGCTGATCAATGGAGACCAGAGTTAGTGTGGAGCTCAGACAGTGTGGAGGAGCCTGGAGAACATCAACCTCTATGGACGGAGGACCACAACTAAACCTGGCTGCTGCTCACAACTAAACTTCCAGATGGAGCTAAAGAAGATGAAGAGAAGCCTGATGGATGCTGGAGAACATTGTTTGGTCACATAAAGATCAATGAGTTGGGCTCAGATGGAGTCCAGAACCTGACCAGGACCACCACAGTGGATCATAGTCCTGACAGTGAAGCACGGAGGTGGAGCGTGATGGTAGATAAAGGTGCTGATGACGTTTAGAGATGCTCCATGAAGGTCTGAGGAGGAACCAGAACACTGGCTGACCAGATGGAGAAGAGGAAGATTTATCCAGAGAACAACACCAGACCAGAGCTTCTAGACCAGGACTAAGAGGAACCAGGACCTGAACCCAACAGAACCCCTTTAGTGTTATTGTAAAGTGAAGGCAGAACAACACGACCCCTCCAGCTTGAATAAAGGATCTTTGAAGAATGTCATCTCAGCAGAAGCGTGGCGTCCTTCGTATCTCAGTATCTGTCATCATAAGTGAAGTTGGTCACACGAAACACTGAGGAGTCAAAGAATCTCAGAGATGACAGTTGGACTCATTCGTTTCCTGCTGTGGGCTGAATTTTAAGATCTGAAATCTGAACTGTTAGTTTTTAATTTGACGTATGCAGATTGAATCCTCTACTGTCTCCTTAGAAGTGATCTGATTATGATGCTGTGTCCTGTAAATGTGTGTTTCTGTGTTTTCTAAGCAGCTTGTTTCCCTCCGTCCCTCCACAGACAGCACCGCCAGCATCTACGTCCTCCGGAAAGGATTCAGCCGACTCACGCAGGACGTTTACTTCCTCCCCATCGAGATCAACGACAACGGCTTCCCGGCGATGAGCAGCACCAACACTCTGACCATCCGGGTTTGCTCCTGTGACAGCAGAGACACCATCCTGTCCTGCAACGTGGAGCCCTACGTCCTGCCGGCCGGCCTCAGCACCGGAGCTCTGATCGCCATCCTGGCCTGCATCGTCATTCTGCTGGGTGAGGAGCTCAGATTCAGCTGAGGGCTGCAGGTTTCTGAGACGTCCTGATTAAAATGATCCAGCGGTGTTCACAGAATGAGAACTTTAACCTTAGCTGTCGCAGCAACACCAGCACACCTCATGTCCACATTCAGAGAGGAGAAACTCAAAGAAAGAGTCAACCAGGACTCCTACAGGAGCTCTGGAAGGTTTACACCTGCCTCTCCTGGTTTGTGGCTTCACAGCACTGAATCATGGTTTAATTTGGCTTGTTGACAAGAATTTACAGAAAGACTCTTTCATGTCAAAGTGAGAACAGATTTCTAGACAGTCGTGAATAGGAGTCTTGGTGTCCTCCCTCACTAGTCTCCTTCTAGTATCTCCTTCAGAGGAGTCATAGGAGTCTTGGTGTCCTCCCTCACTAGTCTCCTTCTTCTAACTCCTTCAGAGGAGTCATAGGAGTCTTGGTGGCCTCCCTCACTAGTCTCCTTCTTGTATCTCCTTCAGAGGAGTCATAGGAGTCTTGGTGTCCTCCCTCACTAGTCTCCTTCTTCTAACTCCTTCAGAGGAGTCATAGGAGTCTTGGTGTCCTCCCTCACTAGTCTCCTTCTTCTAACTCCTTCAGAGGAGTCATAGGAGTCTTGGTGTCCTCCCTCACTAGTCTCCTTCTTGTATCTCCTTCAGAGGAGTCATAGGAGTCTTGGTGTCCTCCCTCACTAGTCTCCTTCTTCTAACTCCTTCAGAGGAGTCATAGGAGTCTTGGTGAGTCATAGGAGTCTTGGTGGCCTCCCTCACTAGTCTCCTTCTTCTAACTCCTTCAGAGGAGTCATAGGAGTCTTGGTGGCCTCCCTCACTAGTCTCCTTCTTCTAACTCCTTCAGAGGAGTCATAGGAGTCTTGGTGGCCTCCCTCACTAGTCTCCTTCTTCTAACTCCTTCAGAGGAGTCATAGGAGTCTTGGTGGTCCTCCCTCACTAGTCTCCTTCTTCTAACTCCTTCAGAGGAGTCATAGGAGTCTTGGTGGCCTCCCTCACTAGTCTCCTTCTTCTAACTCCTTCAGAGGAGTCATAGGAGTCTTGGTGTCCTCCCTCACTAGTCTCCTTCTTCTAACTCCTTCAGAGGAGTCATAGGAGTCTTGGTGTCCTCCCTCACTAGTCTCCTTCTTCTAACTCCTTCAGAGGAGTCATAGGAGTCTTGGTGGCCTCCCTCACTAGTCTCCTTCTTCTAACTCCTTCAGAGGAGTCATAGGAGTCTTGGTGTCCTCCCTCACTAGTCTCCTTCTTTTTTGCGGTAGAAATCTGTTTTCACTTTGACATGAAAGAGTCTTTTTTGTAAAAAGCCAAACCACACTGATCATGATGGGGGTTGATGCTCTTTGTGTGATTGGAGGTCCAGGAGTCAGTTCTGTGTCATCGTCACTCTCATTCTCTGTTCTTCTGTGATCATTTCATGTGGGCTCTTGATTGTCTGATGAACTTTTCCTTCCATGTTGGGGGTTGAACATGTCTGCAGTATGTTTCTAAACACAGTAAAAGTTGTTCCATTGATTATCCAGCTTTAGTTTAGACTCTGTGCTGCACATCTGGGAGCATTTTAAAAGCCTGACATGTTGATAACCACCTGCAATTAAAACAACATGCGTGTAAAAAGCACACTACAGTAATAATCACACCTGTCCACTGTGTAATTACACCACCTCCCAGCTGCATGCTAATTATCTGATGCTCTAACTTTCTACTTTCTCGTGTCGGGACTCTTCTGTGTCGCTGGACGCAGCAGAATCTGACCCTGTGCTGTTTTTTCTGCCTGGCAGCGATCGTCGTGTTGTTTGTTGCTCTGAGGCGCCAGAAGAAGGAGCCGCTGATCGTGTTTGAGGAGGAGGACATCAGGGAGAACATCATCACTTATGATGACGAGGGAGGCGGCGAGGAGGACACCGAGGCCTTCGACATCGCAACGCTGCAGGTAGGAGGCAGGAGCACAGCGGGTTATCTTTAAAAAAGAATGAGAGCGAAATGGCAGAGAGAACTGGTTCTTCAAAGGTCATTGAACTGCTCATGACGTGGCTCCATCAGCGACTTCCAGCAGCATCACTTCCTCATTTAAACATCCACAAAAACAAGGTTTGCTATGAGCAGCTGGGAAAACTAATGCGATCATATTTAGCTTTAAATGCTTCTTGAAAAATCTGCAAAAATAAACCATTTTCTCCAACTTGGTTCTTTTAAAAACTAAAATTTTTCTGCTCTGTGGTGCCACTATGAAGCCACCAACGACCAACAGTCACAATAAAAATTCACAGACTTTTCGGTTGAACTGCAGGCAGTGTGTGACGTGGAGGTTATTCACAGTTTGGTTTTTATGATTGACATGTAAATTAATACTACGCTCTGGGATTTTACTTGTTACTGTGGGCAATTTCACAAAACAAAACCCCAAAAAACTAAATATAGAGTGAAAGTTTGGCAGAAAAAACACGTAAATTAAAACATTGAAAAACTGTGAACATAAAACATCTCAGGCCTTTTTTTTTATACTTAACATGTAAATTACTGCGACTTGTTTCAAATATATGATTTAGGAGCAAGTTTACTTCATGAAACCCTATAAATCTTACTTTTGCAGTCAACTTGGATATGTTACAACACTGATACCACAGTTTTTAAATAACAAAATAAGTTATTAATTATAGAGACAATGTTCACCATGTGCAATCACTTACAATCACGTGCAATCAAATATATAATAGAGGAGCAAATTTTCCTCATGAAATCATATAAATGTTTCTTTTTCAGTCATGTTATATAGGTTACAACACTGACAAAACAGTTTTTAAATAATAAAATAAGTTAATAATAAACACCATCTTCACTATGTGCAATCACTTACAATCACGTGCAATCAAATATATATTATAAGAGCAAGTTTACTTCATGAAACCCTATAAATCTTACTTTTTCAGTCGACTTGGGTATGTTACAACACTGATTCTACTGCGACTTGTTTTTGGTTTTACTAGTTATTGTGTGTAACTTAAGTAAACAGGACAGATCTGTGAACTAACAGTAAACTGGTTTAAAAATACATGATGTAATAATATTGTTTAGACCCTGACAAATTATGGAACCTAGTCTAACTATTGTAAATATTAACGATAAGATCCGACAGTAAATACTGGTGTCTATATGAGTCAAAAACAACCATCCAGCTCTTCACAGCTTCATCTGACAGTCGTTAATCAACTGGTTTTACTTTCTTTACTCTCCAGAACCCCGACGGCGCCAACGGGTTCCTGCCGAGGAAGGACATCAAACCGGAGCTCCAGTATCCCCTCAGGCCCGGCGGCCGTCCCGCAGCCAACAGCGTCGACGTCGACGACTTCATCAAGACCCGGATCGCGGAGGCCGACAGCGACCCGACGGCGCCGCCCTACGACTCCATCCAGATCTACGGCTACGAGGGCCGAGGGTCGCTGGCCGGGTCGCTGAGCTCCCTGGAGTCGGTCACAACGGAGTCGGACCTGGATTACGACTACCTGCAGAGTTGGGGGCCGCGGTTCAAGAAGCTGGCGGATTTGTACGGGACCAAAGACTGCTGCATGAACGATGCGGACGACGGCGAGGACTCTTAACAGCGGTCTCACTGTGGACGCCTCCAAACCGGTCCGACTCCATGAGGATTTGTGAACTGAGGGTTCCGACCAGCCGATCAGTTCAACTTGTCACCGAACGCTAACAGCCTCCTCCTGCTCCTCCAAGACGATTTGTTAACGGACTCATAATGAACGCTTGGACTCCTCCTGCTCCTCCTCCTCCTCCCTCCTCCCTCCTCCGTCTCGTTCCCTCCCTCTGGTTCTACAGACTCGAGCATCGCAGGGCCGGAGATTAGTTCTGTCTCTAGTTTGTCTGTTTGGGAGTAAAATTGATGGGAAATTTGTTGCTGTACGATCAAAACGACTTGCTCATAGCAAACTGTTTAGTTCATTAGAGGTTCTATATGCTTTTGTGGACTGGATTCTTCCTCAGCGCTTCCTGGGAGAGATTTTATTCCCTTTCAAGGTTCCTGAGTGGAGGATTTTTACTTTAGCCGCCCTCTCAAAGAAAGAGAGGAAATAAGAAAACGTCTGTGTGCGATCCAGCGACTGCCTGATGTTCTGAGAGAGAAGTGAAATATAAAGAAGAGTCAGTCGGGTCGAGCGGCTCAAACAGGACGCTCTTCTTTTTAATTCGCTGCTGTGTGCCGAATCCAGCAGGTGCTGTTGTCAGACGCGTGACCGACTCTGGGTTGTTGATGCTCTGAAGGCGCTCGCAGCTTCTTCACAGTATGGTGGCCTTATAATAAATAACCAACAACTCCAGGGGTGAACACGACGGCAGAGACCGCTGGCTTCAGTAGCTGCACAGAGACGAACCAACACGACTGAGAAGCTGTGAAAACGCCGCACCACACAGCCGCTCTGTTGCTCTGGAGGAGGCCGACTCGACCCGTGGATGATTCTTCATTTTCATTCTTCAGACGTGAAAAGAAAAAGCCGCCACATCCTCCCCCCCGCCCCGCCCCGCCCCCACTGTGCCCCGCCTCATCCCTCACCTGTCCACCAATGAATGATCACTTCCTCATTTGGAGTCCACCAATGACGATCAATCAGTAAAAAACCTGTGAGCTCTAAAAATCGCCTTAAACTTTAACGGACACTCTTTGCAACGCAGTGCATTCTCTTACTTTCCTCCTTTTTCGTTTCCTTTTTTGTAACTTGAGAAGTATATCCAGACAGCAGACTATTCTCCATGTTAGGTGTGTACAGAGCAGACGTGTGCTACTTCACTGAGGATCGCTCTGTAATCAGGATCGGCTGCTTCTGCCTGCCTCGTGCACGTCGGCCGGTGAAGCGTGTTTCAACGGCGGCATCTGTTGTATCAACACGTGTTGCTTTTTGAACACGGGCTGCGTGCACGGAGGCCGGCAGCAGATCGACCTTTTTAAGAGTGTAGGTTCCTGTTCGATCTCTTTTTTAATGTTATTATATTATTATGATTATTATTGTTGTTTTCTATTATTATTATTATTATTATTATCATTATTATGCCAATACCTGTTCTTTCATCGGCTGCAGCTACACAGGAGCTACGTCATGTTTAACTCTTTGCAGCTCTCGTTTGCCCGAACACGGAGAGACTAGCCAGTAATCACGTTTCACTTTGGGCCGGAAACCTGCTGCCGGACGTTAAACATGAGCCCTGTGTGAATACAACCTCTCTCATCTCTTTACTTTTTGGTTTCTTTTCTTCATTATTTGGCGTTTCTTCGTCGTTTCTCCCTGTTCGAGAGGAAAACTAGCAATCTGTGTTTGTCGCAGTGAGAGAACGCCTCGTTTTTATTCTCTGTCAAGTTTTATGGTACCGATTTGTACAATTTTAAAAGTTCTTATTTTAGTATACATGCAGAATATTCCAGTATTACAACAAAAACATGTTAAGAAAATAAGATTAAAAAAATGTTACAGCATCACACTTATATTTTCTGAACATTGTACTGTTGCTTTACTATGTGCTTCAATCTCCGAAGCGAAAAAAAACTTTGAAATAAATGCTCTTTTTATAAAACGACGTCGAGCTCTGCGTGGAGGTAACTCTGTGTTGCTGCTGTGTGATGCACCGCTTTCATTTTCATACAGCCGTCATGGCCACAAGGTGGTCTTCATGGGATCAACGCTTAAAATACTCAAAATGTAAAGGAGCTACTGCAATCACGTGCAATCACGTGCAATCAAATACATGATATAAGAGCAAGTTTACTTTATGAAACCATATTTATCTTATTTTTTCAGCCACATTAAATGTTACAACACTGACACAACAGCATTTAATAATAAAATAAGTTACTAATAATGAAGACCATGTTCATCACATGCAATCACGTGCAATCAAATATATGATATAGGAGCAAGTTTACTTCATGAAACCCTATAAATCTTATTTTTGCAGTCGACTTGGATATCTTACAACACTGATCCGACAGTTTTATAATAATATAATAAGGTAATACTAAAGACCATGTTCATCACATGCAATCACGTGCAATCAAATACATGATATAAGAGCAAGTTTACTTCATGAAACCCTATAAATCTTACAACTTGGATATGTTACAACACTGATACGACAGTTTTAAAATAAAATAAGTTATTAATTATAGAGTCAATGTTCACCATGTGCAATCACTTACAATCACTTGCAATCAAATATATGATATAGGAGCAAATTTTCCTCATGAAATCATATAAATGTTTCTTTTTCAGTCATGTTATATAGGTTACAATACTGATACAACAGTTTTTAAATAATAAAATATGTTAATAATAAAGGCCATTTTCACCATGTGCAATCAAGTGCAATCACGTGCAATCAAACACATGATATAGGAGCCAATTTTCCTTATGAAATCATAAAGAATGTCTTTTTTAGTCTAGTTAAATATGTTTCAACACTGATACAACATTTTTTAATACTAAAATTAAGTTATTAATTGTAAAGACCACGTTTATCACGTGCAATCAAGTCAATGTGCAATCAAGTGCAATCACACGCAATCAAATACATGATACAAGAAAAAGTTTACTGTATGAAACCCTATGAGTCTTACTTTTCAGTTGCATTAAATACATTAAACACTGATACGACAGTTTTAATAGTAAAATATGTTGTCAGTTATAATGTCCACGTTCATCACGTGCAATCAAATGCAAGTTTACTTCACAAAACCCTATGGTAAATGGTCTGCACTTATATAGCGCTTTTCTCTACCTTAGTGGTTCCAAAGCTCTTTACAACATGTTTCTCATTCACACATTCACACTCCAATGGCGACAGAGCTGCCATGCAAGGCGCCAATCTACCATTGGGAGCAACTTGGGGTTCACTGTCTTGCCCAAGGACACTTCGGCATGTGGAGGGGCCGGGGATCGAACCGCCAACCTTGCGATCAGTGGACAACCTGCTCTACCACCTGAGCCACAGCCGCCCTATAAATCTTACTTTTTAAGTAACGTTTAATATGTTACAACACTGTTACCTTAGTTTTTAATAAGTTAAGAATGATAAAGATCATGTTCATCATGTGCAATCAAGTGCAATCACATGCAATCAAATATATGATATAAAATTGTGTTTTCCTTATGAAATCATAAAAATACTTTTTCAGTCACCTTGGATATGTTTAACACTGATACGACAGTTTTTAATAATAAAATAACTTATTAATTATAAAGACCATGTTCATCACATGCAATCAAATGCAATCAAGTGCAATTATGTGCAATCAAATGCATGAGCCGAGAGGAAGTTTACTTCATGAAACCATATAAATCTTACTTTTTCAGTCAGGTTAAGTGTTTCAACACTGATACGACAGTTTTTAATACTAAAATAAGTTGTTAATTATAAAGACCATGTTCATCACGTGCAATCAAGTGCAATCACATGCAATCAAATACAAGTTTACTTAACAAACCCTATAAATCTTACTTTTTCAGTCATCTTGGGTATGTTACAACACTGTCACAATAGTTTTTAAATAATAAAATACGGTATTATTTATCAAGACCATGTTCATCAAGTGCAATCAAATACATGATATAAGAGCAAGTTGACTGTATAAAACCAAATAAATCGTACTTTTTCTGTCGCATTACATATTTTACAGCACTGATACAACAGTTTTAATAACAAAATAAGTTGTTAATAATAAAGACCATGTTCATCATGTGCAATCAAGTGCAATCACATGCAATCAAATATATGATATGAGAGTAAGTTTTTCTTATGAAATCATAAAAAATGTACTTTTTCAGTCACCTTGGATCAACCAAATACATGATATATAAAGACATGAAGACCATGTCTGGACCAACACATGACCATTCCAGCAACACACCTGGACCTGGCTCAACTTCTGCAAAGCAACATCATCCTGCTAGTAGCTGCAGCAGCCGATCAAATGTCCTTCCTGACATCTGATGAGGAATCAAACTGGTGATGCTGTCGGTCAAAACTGTCTCCTCAAACGCTGAGCAGCACTCTGCCGCCAGCGCTGCTCCTCGTATCCTTTTAACTAAAGGACTGAAGAGTCTGGAAACCCTGTCAGAGCTCAACATGTGGATGTTTAGCAGGGCTGTTTTGTTTATTTTAATATCGCTCATTTAGCCTTCGGAGGGACGTTATTCCTCCACCTCCGTCACAAATAAAGGCCAAGTGCAGCCACATGCACAGGAGACGAACAAGCAGATTTCATTGAGTGACTCCAGAGGAAGCAGCTCTGGAAAAGGTCAGGCTGCACTTTGGATGAACAACACAGGAGATGATGAACAGTGGAGGCACAAAGAAAGAAACCCTGGTCTATAGATCAGAGAGAGGAGAGCACAGTCAGACCTGAGGACACCACGATGCTCGTCTTCAATCTGTTCTCTGTTCTGTGGAATTAAGAACCTCTTTAAAAATCTCCATAAACACTGAAAATATCCCCCTGAAGCCCAGAAAGACACATTAAAGCTGCCTGTTGTAGTTGAGCAACAGTCCAAGATATTCAGCTCATAAAGGAAAACCTCACGTTTGTTTAGTCACTAATCTAAAACACTGCAAGTCAGTTTTCAGTCGACTAGAATAACTGATTAATCTAACATTCATTCAGGCTGCAAACTTAACATCTTCACTGGAGGAGCTTCAAATATAATCAATTAATTATTAAAATTAAAAATGACGAGATGTGATCCTGTTAAAACGTGTAGTCGTGTATTTTAGAATCTAAAACCTTCTGTTGTCCTGTTTTTGCAGCTGGTTTCCAAAATGCAGAGTTTTGTTGATGTTGTTTTGAATTATGGCCGTAAATACATGTAGCAGAACTAAGAGAAAGCATTTACAGTTGCATTAAAACAAGATTACTGCACAGTAATTCTCTTTTTAATGTAATATCTAAAGGCTGGTACCACTACAGGATAATTTGTCCCGATCTCTCAAAACCAGCAAAGGCCGACTGTCTGATGTTTGCAGACGACATGGTGTCTGATGTTCCTGTGGTGTTAAGAGTCACTTTGTCTGGTCCGATCCACTAGGAAGGAGAGATCGTAGATAATAAACATGTTTAATATTAGCGACTATAAACCCTGTAGTGTGGGGCGAGCACGCTCAGTGTGTGATGTCACCAGATTTAAGCCAATCAGAACGCGAGCTGAGTCAGCTGACTGACGGAACAGGAAGTAAAAACAAACAAGCAGAGTTACCGTCACTAAAAATGTAATCAGATTAATCATGATTAATCCAACTAATGCACCAATTCTGACAGCCATAAAGAATCTCTGCAGTTTCAATTCTAGTAACGCACCACATTTCTGGCAGTAATGATAACGACGTTATAATGATGGGAAGAGTGATCAATTAGATTACTGGTTACTGAAGAAAGGAACGCCGTTATTCCATCATGTTTGTTTCCACTGAAGTCACGTTTGACTACGTGAGATTTGGAAAACTGAGCGTGAAGAACCTGATAGTCTGATGAAGGATCGGTTAGCGTGGTTAGCTAACACCACACTATGAGATCAGAGGAGAGATCCTGTGTGATCTGTCTTTGTTATCATCCAGTGTTTGGTCTCTAAATCTGAGAAGGTTTGAAGGATCCTGTGATGTGTTCCAGCCTTTAGTATGAAAAACTAGACTGGAACTAAGAACCTCACCAAAATGACAGCCATGATTATTCTGATCAGTTCTGAGATCATAGTTATTCATTGATTTTTATACTTTTATTAAACTTCCACATTTAAATGAACAGAGTTCTGCTTTCCTTCCATCTTGTGCTGCTAATGTGCATCAAAATGAGACTTAAAATCATCTCCATCTGAATTCAGAGCTTCTCCTAGAAGCTAAATATGAATAAAAACGTACCCAAAGCTCCTCAGTGGACGATGCGATGCCCGGATGTCCCTGAACGCCTCCCATTCAGCTCCATAGAAGCTGCTGGTCGTCTGAGCTCAGAGAAGCTTCTAGTCTCCATCAGTTCCTGCAGAGAGACCAGACATTAGACTGAACAGAGTCAAATAAGGAGCTCTGATGTCACATCTACCTGAAACCAGGTGAGTCTGTTTACCTGTCCTGTTGTTTTAAAGCTAATACTACAATCAGTCATGTTCTTTTAACTGTTAGAAGCCAACATGATGATTCATATTTGACTAACTCTGCAGCTCTGTGTGTCTTTCTTGCAGCCAGATCCTCCTCTTCACTGTTTCTCTCTGTCTCTGCTCACTTTGCTGTGAACATGTGAAACTTACAGGTCAGTAAACCTGAGCTGTTTTAAATAAAGTTTAAATAAACTCTTAGAGGCCTTAAATCAGAGTAGAAGATGCTCCACCAGGCAGACTTGTCTTGAAAATGAGAACTGAGTGAGTTTTCTTTTCGTACAAGCAGCAGAGCAGCTGCAGTCTGATGAGATTAACCTCATCACAGTGTTGAAGCTGAATCAAGACACCAGATCTAAAGAATCTGTACATGTAATAAACTTTATTCATAAGAGGAGAACATCCGACACACGTTGTTTAAACTTTATGCAGCTAACAGAGGAGGCCTCTTCCTGCTCTGGCCTGGTGTTTGTGCAGCTTGTGTACGAGGCCGACTGTGTCCCATCCTCATTATTTAAATCCTTAAATACCTAAACTCCACGAGTCCCCTGGGAACCCGACTCCTCTCTGCTGCACAGAATCTCATCAGTGGAAACTGAAAGAGTCTGAGTCTGGCAGAGCAGCAGGACAGTGAAGGTGTGTTAGACGTGTGCTAGATGTGTGTTAGACGTGTGCTAGACGTGTGCTAGACGTGTGCTAGACGTGTGTTAGACGTGTGCTAGACGTGTGATAGACGTGTGATAGACGTGTGCTAGACGTGTGTTAGACGTGTGCTAGACGTGTGTTAGACGTGTGCTAGACGTGTGATAGACGTGTGATAGACGTGTGCTAGATGTGTGTTAGACGTGTGCTAGACGTGTGTTAGACGTGTGCTAGACGTGTGATAGATGTGTGATAGATGTGTGCTAGACGTGTGTTAGACGTGTGCTAGACGTGTGTTAGACGTGTGCTATACGTGTGATAGACGTGTGATAGACGTGTGCTAGACGTGTTTTAGACGTGTGCTAGACGTGTGTTAGACGTGTGCTAGACGTGTGATAGACGTGTGATAGACGTGTGCTAGACGTGTGTTAGACGTGTGCTAGACGTGTGTTAGACGTGTGCTAGACGTGTGATAGACGTGTGATAGACGTGTGCTAGACGTGTTTTAGACGTGTGCTAGACGTGTGTTAGACGTGTGCTAGACGTGTGGTAGACGTGTGATAGACGTGTGATAGACGTGTGCTAGACGTGTGTTAGACGTGTGCTAGACGTGTGTTAGACGTGTGCTAGACGTGTGATAGACGTGTGATAGACGTGTGCTAGACGTGTTTTAGACGTGTGCTAGACGTGTGTTAGACGTGTGCTAGACGTGTGATAGACGTGTGATAGACGTGTGCTAGACGTGTGTTAGACGTGTGCTAGACGTGTGATAGACGTGTGTTAGACGTGTGCTAGACGTGTGCTAGACGTGTGCTAGATGTGTGATAGATGTGTGTTGGAGCGACATCTTTCTGGATTCAGGTTTGTTTTCCTGTGTTTGTGCTAAAATGAAATCATTAATATTCATAGAAAAAGAAACAATCTGCAGCTCTGGATCTGGTTCTAGATCTGGTTCTAGATCTGGTTCTGGATCTGGTTCTGCAGCTTTATTTATTTTTTTTTTTTTACAATTTTAGGCTTAGTTAAAATATCTTTATGTAAATTAATTTGTCTTTTTTTGTAATTTTTAATTCACTTAAAAAGTATTAATATAGATACTGACTGAAAAACTAAAGCAGACCAAAACTGTAAATAATGTCTATATTATTATTATTATTATTATTATTATTATATTTCGTAAAGTCTTTTTTACCAATTATAATACAACGTTTGACTGTAATATTATATTAATATTATACAGTTTTATTGTATTTAAATCAGCTAAAACATCATTATTTCAGGGATAGTTGTTGTTGTTTCTGCATATTTCCCAGAGTGTTGTTTGTTTTTTATATCTATATATTTCCTGTGTCTCCTGCCTTCGTTGCAGCTCCATGTTCAGGACGGTGAATCATCCAGAGACCACATCCAGGTTTTGGGCTGCATCTGTTTGTTTGTTTGTTTGTTTGTTTGTTTTGCTGCTGAGACAAACAAATTCTACTTCTGCTGGAGGAGAAAACAGCGTCAGTGTTGAGGAGAGGCAGCGTTTAATTATCCAGATGCTTATTTCATTTAAACTTCATTAGAGCAGTAATTAGTTCGTCTGTCAGTCTGACGCTTTGTTAGGTTTATTCTGAAGACATGAGGCTTGTCATCGTCGTGGTTACGGATCTCTGAAGTTTCTCTTTACAGAGTTCTGATGTTGGTTTGTCTTAAAAACAAATCTTCAGTAAATACTTCTGTCAGACGTTTAGAAACCAGCACCAGGAAACATTCCTGCTGGGGGAAGAAGCTCCTTCTAATCCTTCACTCTGCTGTTCAATGTTCACCACGACAGACTGAAATCAGAGCATCAAACTTTAACCACCGAGCCTCGACACAATCAAAGGAACACGATCCTCCTCTAGAGGAAAACACGGAGACAGACTCACCTGGTGTCAGGTAGACGTGACATCAGAGCTCCTCCTTTTGCTCTTTTAAAACTAACTGATGGAGACTAGAAGCTTCTCTGAGCTCAGACGACCTGCAGCTTCTACTGGGAGGCGTTCAGGGACATCTGGAGATTATAGTGTCTGTTGATAAGGAGACGTTCAGCCGGTGAGGAGTTCTGGGTGTCATTTTATTGATATTGATCCTCTAGGAGATGATTGGGGATTGATCTCAGTTGTGTTTTTACTGCTTTGTAAAGAGCAGGAATGTAGAAAGTATAAATACGAACCAGCAGCTCCTAAAATCAGTGTATAATCATGATATCAGGTCACATGATGAACCTTCATAGACGTATTTATGATGAAACATGAACACATCAGTTTTTTTACTGTAATATATGAATGTTTTTATTATTTTATGATAGTTTTGGGGCTTCGCTTCGTTTCCTGCTGAGAGATCGTCCTCCTAGATTCAATCGGCCTGAGTTTCATACAAATCATCTTAGAGGAACTCAGGCTAGTCCAGGAGGACGACCACGACCTGGACGGCTGAGAATCTTCACAGACATGCCAACAGATCTCCGTCCACCAGCCAGACCGAGCAGCAGACATCTTCATGAAGACGCCGCCTGGTGCAGGTTTTGACAGATCATCTGGTCCAGCCTCAGGATCCACTATGTCTCTATTAATAACAGTCGCAACCCAGATTGTTGAAGTTTGCTGTTCCTGTTAACAGATTAAGGTGTATTTGGGTGGAGTCTCAATGGATTTTGATACAACTTGGGAAAATTTGGGCTTATTTTTTGCTTGTTTTGGTATATTCGGACGTTTTTGCCAAGTTTTGGGCATATTTTGACCCATTTTGACAGATTCTGAGCACATTTTGGTTCATTTTTGGGACGTTTTAGCATAAATTTCTCCAATAAACTGGCAGAGACAGATCTAGAGGTTAATAGTGGGCAAATACTGGTGTCACCACTAAATATCCTGCTACTGAAAGCAAACTGTGTCAGAAGAAACACATCCTTTAAAATAAAAGACTTCATACCACTACTTTTTGCTTCTGTGACCCTCTAAAAATGGCTTCATGACCCACTTTTGGGTCCCGACCCACCAGTTGAGAACCGCTGGTCTAAACCGCTGGTGGACTCTGCTTCTCACTCGTTACCTCGGTAACCGGCTGACGGGTTAATTTTCCACGCTAACGCTTGCTCATGAGCATCTGTTTGCGATGCGTTCAAGGACACCCAGCTGATAGGAAACACATTCCCCGTCCATCTAACCAACTTAGGGAGCGGCTGCGAGCTGAATGAGTAACTACATTACTGACTGGCTGCCTGGCTGGTTAATTAACTTACTGTCTGTCTGTTTGTGGAGCACCCAAGGACATCCATCCAGCTCGTACACAAACCGCTCCACACACACATCTCAGCCTCTCTGGAGTGACGGGGAGAATATTTCCCTGTTTACTCAAGTGCCACTTCATGATTAAAAACTAATCAGGCTTCAGCCGGGCTGGGATCCCCTCCACGCCGACACAGAGCGAACTGTAATTATCTGAACAAGGAGCGAAGGCAGAGAGAGGAGGACGAGAAGACGAGTGGTCAGAGAGGAAACAGGAAGGAGGCGAAGCAGGAGAGGCGTCGCTTCCAGAGAGATCACAGGAACCAAACGGCTGCTTTTACAGTTTGAAGGTCTGACAGCGTTCAGCCTCGGTGGGCTGCATCGTGTTTCTGTCTGAGGCTCCACGATGTTCAATCAGCATCAGGATCCATCAACGTTTTAGCTGCTTGATGCTAAAACAAAACTTCCTCCACAACTGATAGAACATCATTTATCTCCTTTAAGGGTTCTTGGATAGGAAAAGAGTTGTTTAAATGACGGTTTGTGCGCAGCAACAAGACCAGGAACAGGAAATAAGATTAGAAAAGGAAGATCTGGTTGCACAAAAGAACCACAGCATCACTGCTCAGTCGTTAATCAGGATTTTGCCTCCCACAGTTAAAAGAACTCAATCATCTGTAATATCAACGTTTAAATGCTCATATTAAACAGCCCTGGGAGATAAAGTCACCTGGCTTCAGGTAAATCTGACCTGAAAACTCCTTATTCTGCTCTTTTTAAACTCATTTTAGATGGAGACTAGAAGCTTCTCTGAGCTCAGACGACCAGCAGCTTTTACAGGAACTGAATGGGAGGCGTTCAGGGACATCTGGAGATTATAGCGTCTGTCAATAAACAGGTGTTCAGCCAGTGAGGAGGTTTGGGTTCAGTTTAAGTCATATTTATCCTCTAGGAGATGCTCTGAATTCAACCAAAGACTAACGTCAGCTGCACAGCTGATGGAATGTTTATCACAATGTTGGCCTCTCATAGTTAAATGAACAAGATCAGCTGAGATGTGAAGGTTTAAAACAGCCCAGGGAGATAAATCTGACCTTAAAACTCCTTATTCTGCTCTTCGATGGAGACTAGAAGCTTCTCTGAGCTCAGACGACCAGCAGCTTCTATGGAGCTGAATGGGAGGCGTTCAGGGACATCTGGAGATTGTAGCGTCTGTTGATAAGCAGATGTTCATCCAGTGAGTCAAAGTCAAATTAAGTCAATCTGACATTTGAACAAAACGACTGAAAGCTTGTCTGAAATGACAACAGATGTACTAAATGTTTAGTAATGTGTTTAAAATGACTCAAAGGTTGTCTAAATGTCTTTGAATGCATCCACAGCTGCTCAAAGGTTGTCCAGAAGAACTAAAACTTGTCCAGAAGCACTTTAAATTTGTCCAAATCGTCTCACAGCTGAACCAGAAAGACTCAGAACTGGTCTAAAATGACAGTTAAAGTCAAATCAGGCTGATCTGACTGCAGGAACTGATGGAGACTAGAAGCTTCTCTGAGCTCAGACGACCAGCAGCTTCTATGGAGCTGAATGGGAGGCGTTCAGGGACATCTGGAACTTGCAGCGCCTATTTTTAAGCAGATGTTCACCCAGTGAGGAGGTTTGAGTCTAATTTATTTACATGTAGCCTCTAGGAGTTATTCTGAATTCAGGTAAGGATTATTCTAAGTCTGACACAGTTTTGTACATTAGCAGTAATTTAGCTCAGTAGCGTACCTCTTCATTTAGATACGACAGAACAAGAATAATCCTGATCATCATTTTGTGCATTAGGCTGCAGAACTCATCAGTTACATGGAAATATTTCAGCTACAGACAGGATGATGTCGACCAAACACAGGTTCTCTGTCTGCAAACGAGGAAACACGACTAAATATTGAATCATTTAAGCCTCTGAACAAAACAACACCAACAGGAAGGTTTGAAAGACGAGTTATCTTTTAAAAAATGTCCATATAGCGCAATGTTACAGCCAGAAAACAGGAAGAATCAACACATTTCAACTATCTTTGAGCTACTTATCTTGGACGACACCATTCTGTTGGAAAATTTAACCAAATCCAAGCTTAACATCCTGAAACTTCACCAGCATCACCTTATTCTACACGTATTATTTAACAATCAACAGTTGCATTAACCAGAGTCTATAAAAAGCTAAATATTGTCCACGTCCACGTCTGCAACTGTGAATCCATCAGCTGCTACAGGGATGTTCAGCTTGACTACAGGCTGGAAAATAATGCAAACATGTAAATAGTGACGTTTCTATAGGATGTAGAGTCCGTATGTTCCCAGTGTTGGTGACACATATGTGCACCAGGAACATGTTCATCCCAGGTTTGTTCCGGTTTTGCATAATAAATAATGAGAGAGACTCAGTGTTGGTCTTTATTTATGGTTTTATAACTGAGTCATTCTGCACAGAGGACATTTCTGTGCTTCTCTGTGCTTCCATCCATGACTGTGCAGAATCCAGAACTTTAGATTGAAAAAAAAAACCACCCAGGAGCTGCTCAGAGTTCACAGGTTAAAGGCCGACAGACACTACAGGATGCTTCAAAACGTCTCAGATTCAGAGACCAAATACTGGATGATAACAAAAGACAGATCACACAGGATCTCTCTTCTGATCTTATAGTGTGGTGTTAGCGAACCACGCTAACCCATCCTTCATCAGACTATCAGGTTCTTCACGCTCAGTTTTCCAAATCTCACGTAGTCAAACGTGACTTCAGTGGAAACGAACATGATGGAATAACGGCGTTCCTTTTTTCAGTAACCACTAATCTAACTGATTACTCTTCCCATTGTCATAACGTTGTTACCGTTGCTGCCAAAAATGTGTCTCGTTACTAGAATTGAAGCTGTTTTTCCATCAGACCATCCAGATCTCTGAGCCGAGGGCCAGAGATTCTTTAGGGCTGTCAAAATTAACACGTTAGTGCGGATTAATCCATCATCATGATTAATCTGATTAATTTTTTAGTGACGGTAACTCTACTAGTTTGTTTTTACTTCCTGTTCCGTCAGTCAGCTGAGTCAGCTCTGCGTTTTGATTGGCTTAAATCTGGTGACATCACACACTGAGCGTGCTCGGCTGCTCTCGGAGGAAACCCCCACACTACAGGGTTTATAGTCGCAAATATTATACATGTTCATTATTTACGATCTCTCAAAATCACTCTTAACACACCACAGGAACATCAGACACCATGTTGTCTGCAATCATCAGACAGTCGCCTTTGCTGGGTTTGATCATAAGGAGATCAGGACAAAATCATCCTGATTATCCTGCAGTGTGAACCGGCCTTAAAGCTGCAAATCAAAACTGCAGAATTCAAATGAAGACCTTCAGCAGCAGCTCGGTGTTTCTACCAACGTGTTCGTGTTGAACAGCAGCGCTGCTTGTTGATAATGATGCTGACTGCTGACACCGTCGCTCTGCCCTCAGGTGGACAACCTCCTTTTTTATTTACCAGGATTAAAGCAGCAGCACCGGACCCCCGGACCACCGGACCACCGGACCACCGGACCACCAGACCACCAGACCACCGGACCACCGGACCACCGGACCACCAGACCACCAGACCACCGGACCACCGGACCACCAGACCACCGGACCACCGGACCACCGGACCACCGGACCACCGGACCACCGGACCACCGGACCACCGGACCACCGGACCACCAGACCACCAGACCACCGGACCACCGGACCACCGGACCACCAGACCACCAGACCACCAGACCACCGCTGCAGCAGCTCGGCCTCAGCTGTGTGATGCACCTGCTGCATGTCCCGGGGAAAAGCGAGGGGAAGGCAGCGAGTTCGAGCAATTTCAGAAAAAAATTGAAGGTTGTGTTGGCAATTAGTGGAGTTAAAAGCTTATCGCTGTTTGAAGCCACCAGCTGGACTATTATGTGTCAGAGTCTGGGCTGTACTCAGAGCCATGTCATGGGAAGATTAAATGGGTCCCCAACCAATCTGAGGACAAATTGCTATTCAAAGCCTATTGGCACAATTATTTTAAAACGTCTCTCCAAATGGTGCAGTAACGAAGGAAAACCCCAGAGTCCACAATCAGCTGAGATGTCTTCACTCAGTTTACAGGCCTCAGCCTCCATCTAACTTTGAGAATCCGTCAGATATGTAATGTTGAAGCTGCTCCTCCATGTGAAAAATAAAGAGAATAATCAGGAGCTGATGTGGAGATTAATGACCTCCAGCCAGAGCAGAGAACTAACGGGACAGTAGCCAGTCGAAGCAGCTGGGAACTTGGTTTAAAATAGCTTCTATCAGCGTATCGAAGGACTGTATGTCCTGTTGATTAGTGACAGATGATATGGTCGACTATTGGATTAGAAATTCATTTAGATTTGTGGAGGTTTAGCTAGCAACAGGCACCATGACAAAGACTTCTGAGGAGGTTAATGACCTCCAGGCAGAGCTCATGTACTTTAGACAATCCTGAGTGACGTTAATGACCTACATCCAGACCATAGAACTAACGGGAAGCTAACCAATCTAAGCTAATCTAAAATAGCTGTTATTAATATATTAAAATACTGTGTGTCCTGTTGATTATTAACAGATAATGTGGCCGACTATCGGTTAAGAAATTAGTTTAGAATTGTGGAGGTTTAGCTAGGAAAAGGCCACCATGACAAAGACTTCTGTGGAGGTTAATGACCTCCAATCAGAGCCCGACAGGGACACCATCCTTATGTCCATGTGATGCATTTAATGGAGCTGCTTTTGAGGTCGTCTATTGAGTGAAACAGCAGCATCAGCACAGGACAGATGTTGATTAATGACCCTGCTGACGACTGATTAAGACAGTTACACAGAACTTCAATCTCTAACGTCCTGCCGTAAATTATTATTATTCATTATTACCATAAATAAAGACTCAGATTGAGGTTAACACTTCCTTCGTCACAGTAACTCTGATGAACACACCAGCAGCAGCAGCCCTGCTCAGAGGCTCAGCGCTGCCCTCTGGGGTCTGGAGGATGGAACTGCAGCTTCCTGTCGTCTGTCTGAGGTTAGGAAGAGGTTTTCCTCCTCAGACGGAGCGACGAGGAAACAAACGAGTGAAGGTTCTGTAAAAGCAATCAGCGCCTGTTTAATCTTTCAGACGGAAGCTCATTTCCATAATCACCATCTCCTCCACCCTCCTCCACCCAGACAAGGCGGTGTGGATCCGCCGAGACCAAACCCTCCTACTGATGATATCATCAGGTCTCATCCAGAGGTGAAACCATCTGATCCACCTCTGAAGGTTCATGATGCTGTTTGTGTAAATAATAAGAGACAGAATGGAGGAAGAGTTTTAACACATGAAGTATTTAAATTATTTCACTGCATTAAATCACTAAACATCAACACAGACGTAGGAATAAAACCTACTTCTGTTTTCTAGACGACTCGTTTTCCACCACAGAAGCAAAATTATAGATTCATTTATTACAAATCAGCAAATAATACAGAACAGAAGCTGAAGAGTTCAGCTGATGACATGATCAAGACAACCAGACAACAAGATGACAAGACAACCAGACAACCAGCCAGCAAGACAACCAGATAACCAGTTGACCAGACGACCAGACGATCGGACAACCAGGTGAGCAACCAACCAGACAACCAACCAACCAGACAACAAGACAACCAGACAACCAGACAACCAGTCGGCCAGACGACCAGACAACAAGATGACTTGACGACCAGTCGACCAGCCAACCAGGTGAGCAACCAACCAGACAACCCACCAACCAGGCAACCAGACAACGAGCTGATAAGACAACCAGACAAACAGACGACCAGATGACCAGACGACCAGACGACCAGGCAACCAGACGACCAGCCAACAAGATGACTAGCCGACCAGTCGACCTGGCAAACCAACCAACCAGACAACAAGACAACCAGGGGACAACTCAACCAGATGACCAGCCAACCAAACAACCAGACAACCAAATAACAGCCAACCAGACTCCAGTCAACCGACCAACAAGACAGGAAGACAGTCAGCCAACCAAATAACCAGACAATCAGCCAACAAGATGACCAGTCGACCAGCCAACCAGGTGAGCAACCAACCAGACAACCTGCCAACCAAACAACAGCCAACCAGACGACCAGTTGACCAGAGACAAGACAGGCAGTCAACCATCCGTACTGTTTCCTTCCTGTTGGTGCTGTTCCACTCTGTCTGCTCTCCTCCTCGTTGTCTTTTTGATGTTGCAGTGAAAACTAGAATAAATGTATCAGCAGCTAAAATCTCCTTCAGGTTGATTAAACTCATTCCTCAGGTTCCATTTCTGCTCCTTTGACTTCAGATTCAACCGGTCTGTCGTAAAAACGGGTCAGATTCCACTTATTGGAGCCAAAAGCTGACATCAGATCCTCCTCAAGAGCTGATGAGGTTCCACAGGTGGTTTAAGGTCCAGGTGGATCCTCAGGTGGTTTAAGGTCCAGGTGGATCCACAGGTGGTTTAAGGTCCAGGTGGATCCTCAGGTGGTTTAAGGTCCAGGTGGATCCACAGGTGGTTTAAGGTCCAGGTGGATCCTCAGGTGGTTTAAGGTCCAGGTGGATCCACAGGTGGTTTAAGGTCCAGGTGGATCCACAGGTGGTTTGAGGTCCAGGTGGATCCACAGGTGGTTTAAGGTCCAGGTGGATCCACAGGTGGTTTAAGGTCCAGGTGGATCCACAGGTGGTTTAAGGTCCAGGTGGATCCACAGGTGGTTTAAGGTCCAGGTGGATCCTCAGGTGGTTTAAACATGAAGTCGCTGTGATTAAAATGATCCTTTCTGTTCTTGTCTTTTATCTTTGATCAGGACTTTAGTCTCTGCTTTTAATGGGGAACCTGAGGAACCAGAGTCAGGAGGTCTTTATGTCTTTAACTCCTCATCAGATCTGAACCTGACATGAATCCAGGATCTAACATTCAGCCTGTCTCCTCCTGCATCATCATCATCATCATCATCATCATCATCATCATCATCATCAATAACAATGATTAGTAAACATGAGGACACTGAAGATCAGAGGACATGCTCCACCTAACGTTCTATCTTCATCCTCCTCCTCCATCTCCTCCTGCTGCCTCCTCTCCATCCTCTCCTCTTCCTCTGTAACCTTTATCCTCTATCTCCTCCTCTTCCTCTCTATCTAACGTCATCCCTCCTCCATCTCCTCCTCCATCCTCTCCTCCTCCTCTTCCTCTGTCTCCTCCATCTCCTCCTCTTCCTCTGTACCTTTCATCCCTCCTCCATCTCCTCCATCTCCTCCTCCATCTCCTCCTCCATCTCCTCCTCCATCTCTTCCTCTGTATCCATCTCCTCCTCCTCCATCTCCTCCTCTAACAGTCAGAGGACCTACATGTTGCAGAGAAGCTGTTTAGAAGCTGGAGGAGGCCTCAGAGTCTGATCAGAGGAGTCTGGAGGTGACTGTTGAGGAGGAGCAGATGATCCAGTTCCTGTCTGGTGGCCACGGAGTCGCTTATCATGAGAACACAAAGAGGATGCTGGGATTGTTGTCGTCATGGCGCCGCGGCTTTAATGAGGAGGCGCTAACAAAGAGACGAGCTGATTAAAGAGCTGCTGCCACAAACAGCCGGCTTCATTTCATTCTGGGATCTGATCTGAGCTGCAGCAGAGCCGAGGAGTTTATTATCGGCTTCATCAGGAGGAGGAGGAGGAGGAGGAGGAGGAGGAGGAGGAGGAGGAGGAGGAGGAGGGCTGGCAGGGGAAACACTAATGTATGTAGGGACAGGAACATGTGGCAGCATGGGGCCGGGAAATGTGTCAGAAAATAAGAAAATAAAAAAGTTAAAAAACTGAAGCCAGAAAAAAAGTTTAGAAAAAAACAGGAAAAAATAGTGAAAATAAGGGAAACATGTGGCAGCAAGAATATGTCAGAAAATAAGGGAAAATATAAGAAAGTATGGAAAATATCTGTAAAAAAAAAAAAAGTTTAAAAAAATATGAAGCCAAAAAAAAGTTTAGAAAAAACAGGAAAAAATAGTGAAAAAGAGAAAGATGTGGCAGCAAGAATATATCAGAAAGCACAGGAAAAATATCAGAAAATAAGGAAAAATATACGTTAAAAATATATAATAATTAAATTTAAAAAAGTTTATAAAGCACAGTAAGAAATAGCAAAAATATGAAAAACGTCTCAGCAAGATGGGCCAAAAAAATATGTCAGAAAGTACAGGTTTTAAGAAAATGAAAACATCTGTAAAAAAAAAAAAAAATAAATAAATAAATATATATATATATATATATATATATATATATATATATATATATATATATATATATATATATATATGTATATAAAATGTAAAAAATAAAAAAAAAATTAAATAAAAATTTTAAAAAAACACAGGACAAATAGTGAAAATAAGGGAAACATGTTGCTGCAAGAGGGACAGAAAAAATATGTCAGAGAGCAGAGAAAAAACATAAGAAAGTATGGCAAAAGATCTGCAATAAATAAATAAATAAAATTACAAAAGTTTAAAAAGCACAGGAACAATAGTGAAAACAAGGGAAACGTGGCAACAAGAGAGCCAGAAAAAACATGTCAGAGAGCAGAGAAAAAATACCAGACAATAATAATAATAATATAAAAATATCTGTAAAATAATGTTTTTTTCAACATTAAATATAATAAAACTGCAAAATGAAAAAATTGAGTAAAAATATTGAAAAAGAACAAATTATTATTATTATTATTATTTATAAAAATACAGATGTTCAATGTGGACATTATTTGCAAATTGTTGTTATTTTTACCATTAACATGTAAATTTAAATAAAACTTCTGTGATTTTATTAAATATCTTCAGTAATTTCACAAAACATAAAAACATCTGTAAAATATTTTAGATCCATTTATCCAGTCCTTAAAATACACATTTATTCTTTCAAATAAAATAATTAATAGTGGTGACAGAAGTTGTTTAGACCTTTGTTTACAATCAACATGTAAATTAAAATTAATGTTGTGTAGAATTAAAGATGATATCAATGAAAATTAGAGAAAAACAGTATTAATGTACAGACTGAATGTAAAAATTATAAAATCTGGGTAAAACTGTAAAAATTATAAAACTATAAAAACTATAAATACTATAAAAACTGTCCACATCAAAATTCAGTATTTTCACATAATTAATGTGAATTATTAATAAATAATTCCTTATTTTTTTTAATGTCTGACTGTAAAATGTCACCTTTCTGTTTATGTACTAGTAATAATTAATAGTGGTCCTCCTCCTCCTCCTCTTCCTCCTCCTCCTCCTCCTCTTCCTCCTCCTCCTCCTCCTCTTCCTCCTCCTCCTCCTCCTCCTCCGTCTTCGGCTCTGCCTCTAATTGAAATTGGCACTTTTAATTTTGCCCTGCAGCCGCCTGGTCTGGTGATGGATGGAGGAGGAGGAGGAGGAGGAGGAGGAGGAGGAGGAGGGTAATTGAACTTTGGAGGGAGGAGGAAGGAAGCTGAAGGAGGAGACATCAATTAGCAGAACCTGACCGGCCGATTCATCCATCAGACAATGACGAGGAGGAGGAGGAGGAGGAGGAGGAGGAGCAGGGCCTGGAACAGAACAGAACAGAATAGAATAGAATAGATTAGAATAGAATGATTCTCCTGCTCTTCGTCTGTCTGCGTTCAGCAGCTCGTCTTCCTCTCCTCTGGTTCTGGACCTCTGCTGGTTCTCCTGGTCAGTCTGGTTCTGGTTGGAGTCGACTGTCTAACATCATGTATGTGGAGAGTCCTGGAGTCGGTTCTCCTGATGGAAGAGGAGGAGCTGCAACAACAGGAAGCTGAGAGTCCAGCAGAGACGCTCTGATGTCCCACATCCACCCTGAGTCCTTTAATGCAGCACTAACTGGTCCCTGACTGGGAGAACATCAGAGATATTAGAGGCTATTAGAGACTATCAACAGGCTCAATGTAGACATCAGAAACAGGAAGTGGACAAACTAGTGGAGGATCTACAACAAACAGCTTCCTGGAAACAAACATCACTTCCTGTTTCCTCACTTCCTTTATGTCATTCTGTTCCTGTCCATCATCATCTTCCTCCATCACCTTCCTCCCTCCTCTCCCTCCCTCCATAATTTTTCTAATCTTCCTCCCTCTCCTCTCCCTCCCTCAATCCTCCCTTCATCATCTTCCTCCTCCCCCTACCTCCCCCCTCTTCCTCCCTTCTCTCCCTCTTCTTCCTCCCTCCCTCCTTCTCCTCTCTCCCTTCTTCCCCCCTGTCCCTGCTCTTCCACTCTCTCCTTCCTCTTCCCATCCCTTCCTCCCTCCTCTTCCTCCCTCTTCCTCCCTCCGTCCTCTCTTCCCTCCCTCCTCTTCCTCCCTCCCTCCTCTTCCTCCCTCCTCTCCTCCCTCTCCATCCTCTCCTCTCCCTCCTCTTCCTCCCTCCTCTACCTCCTCCCTCCTCTTCCTCCCTCTTCCTCCTCCTCTCCTCCCTCCTCTCCCTCCTCTCCCTCCTCCCTCCTCTTCCTCCCTCCTCTCCTCTTCCTCCCTCCTCTCCTCTTCCTCCCTCCTCTCCCTCCTCCTCTCTCCTCTTCCTCCCACCTCTTCCTCCCTCTTCTTCCCTCCCTCTTCCTTACTCCTCTTCCTCCTCTTCTTCCTCCTCCCTCCTCCTCCCCCCCAGCAGCTAATTAGATCAAGACGTATGGGGTGTGTGTGACAGCCTCCTCCACAGGGCCGGTGTGAATAATTGAGGATCTATTATCTGCTGCTGTTCCAGGCTGAGCCCGTCGTCAGGGTCGACCAGCGCCGCCTCATCTGTCATCGTTTGTGTCCGACGCTAATGAACGAGACGACATCTGTTTCCCTTCTTTTATCCAAATTATTAGTATTAGCGGCTCCGGCTCTGCTGTCGACCTGCTGTTGCTGTTCTCACGTTGACACAAACACAAGCTGCCCACCTGGAATCGAACATCATCACTTCAGCTCCGTTCCCACGACGACTTCTAGCTGCCGCCATGAACAGACGGACGGAGGCGACGCGACGGTTCAGAACTAATAACTAGATAAGGTTAATAACTGGTCCCAGCCAGCAGAAACACCACAGATATAAAAACATGAAATAATCCTAAGAGCATCTCTTTGAGGACAGATGTCACTGACGCTATGATCTCCAGATGTCCCTGAACGCCTCCCATTCAGCTCCATAGAAGCTGCTGAGCTCAGAGAAGCTTCTAGTCTCCATCAGTTCCTGCAGGAGCTCTGATGTCACATCTAACTGACACCAGGTGAGTCTGTCTACCTGGACTGTTGTCTAGCAGCTTTTTAAACATCAGTCTGTCGGGTTCATTTAATCCATCCTGTCTCAGTCTAACGTGGACCTGAAGGTCAACGACCTCCCTGTCCTTTAATACAGTTTAAATGGACGCCTTCAGTCGGTCAGTGGACACACCTCTGTTGGAGCTCCTCCTCCCTCCTCTTCTCTCTTTACTCCCTTCTCTTCCTCTTCCTCCTCTTCCTCCCTCATCATCTTCCTCATTTTCCTCTCTCCATCATCTTCCTCTCTCCTCTTCCTCCCCTTTTCTTTCTCCTCTTTTCTTCTTCCATCATCTTCCTCCATCCTCTTCATTCCTCCCTCCTCTTCCTCAGTCCATCATCTTCCTCCTGTTCCTCCCCTCTTCTTCCTACCTCCCTCCCCTTCGTCTCTCTTCTTCCTCCTCCTCTTCCTCCCTCCATTCCCTCTCTCCCTCCTCTTCCTCCTCTGCTCTTCCTCATCTTCCTCCCTCCCTTCTCTTCTTCCTCCCTCCTCTTCCTCCCTCATCTTCCCTCCCTCCCTACTCTTCCTCCTCTTCCTTCCTTGATCTTCCTCCTCCTCCAGTCATGGACAGTCACCACTGTGTGACTTTTCTTATTGTATTAAATAGTGAACCAGTCGTATCCTGATGAAGTTCACTTCTTCTCTAACTGATGCTGAGTCTTTCTCCAGAGCTCAGAGCAGTTCTTCTCTCAGGCTGTTGGTTTCTCTGCTGGTCTGTCCTCCGGCTGCAACACGACTCGGCGCCGATGGGTTTGTTGAGTTCTGCAGAGTTCAGGTGGAAGGAAGCAGCTCTGAACGTCCTACAAGACAACCAGGTAGCAACAGGTAACAACCGCCGTACAGGTACAGGAGGTTCCACTGGTTCTATGATGATGAGAGAGAGAGAGATGAAGAGAGAGGAGACACGAGACTGACAGTAAGTTCAGGATGTTTGTGCAGAAACAGTTCAGCAGCAGCAGCTTTTTAACAGGCAGCAGGGTTTGGAGGAAGAATCACAGAATCTGAAGGTGAGAGGAAGAAACGATTCTCTCAGACCAAAGAAGACACTGATTAAATGATGCTGTGGCTCCCTGCTCTCAGTCTCCACTAGTATTTAGAAAAGCTGAATCCATAAATGACATCAAACTGACCACTGGGAGGAACGAGAAAAGTCGAATTACAGCCTTGAAGTGTCGAAGAATCTGGAGACAAAAGGCTGAAACATGAAAGTGTCCACTCAGATCCAGACGTGAGACTTTAAAGAGGAATTCTTCAGAAGTAAAAGTGTTCAGACAGTCGATGTGACGGCAGCGGAGCTCGTTTCAGGAATTAAACCTAAACAGAAACCTCACAGACGTCAGAGCAGCTGAGAGAATCCAACCAGAGGAGACGTCTGCTCTCTGGAACGAGGCCCGGCAGAACCACTGCTTTATTTCCTGTCAGTCTTTTTGTCTTCAGCATCTTTGTTTGTTCGTTTTCTGCAGCATACGGCCGAGAGGAGGGGAGGTCGGTTTAACGTCAGCGTGCATGAGCGTGCATGAGCGTGCATGAGCGTGCATGAGCGTGCATGAGCGTGCATGAGCGTGCATGAGCGTGGAGCTGAGCTGCAGGTCTGAGTTCAGCAGGTGTGGGTGTGGCTTCCAGCTGCAGGCAGCATTAAATATGTGGACTTGTCGAGCTTCACTGTGCTAAGTTTAGGAAAAAATGTACTTAAAAAGTCTTAAAATTAAAATCCCAGTTAAAAATATCTTACAGTTAATATGATGTCAGTACAAGCACAGTTAAAATGTGGTGCATTTTAATATCAGTGGTGATTTGATAAATGTGATTTTTGTAAAGTTAAAAGCTGTTAAAACATGTAAAGGTAAAACCATCATGATAGAGCACTTTAAAAGTATCTGATTCATTCTGGGTGCTTTAAATATGGGTATTATATGGTATTAATATGGTATTAATATGGGTTATTTTCAAGGTTAATTTCTAGTAGTTTAAATATGAAGTATTGATTCTGGGTTGTGTTTATTGGTTATGATTTTTTGGGTCATTTACTTGAATTTCTTTGTCTTAAGTTCAGGTTTTTCACCTGTAATGATGAAACATTCACAAATAAAAGAGGGAAAAGAAATAAACCTGAATCCTGGTCATTGAGTGAATTCCTGATGCGAGAACACATCCAGTCACCAGCCCTCCTCATCTGAAGAGCAGCTACACATCAGCCCAGGACTCCCTCCTCTCCTCTGACAGCTCCACCTTCTCTCCTTCACCCCTCTGCTGCCACCTTGGAGTCGTCTTTGACAATAAACTCACCTCCTCCCAACACATTAAACTGGTCACAGAAGCAGCTTCAGAACATCTCCTGCCTTCATCCATCTCTCTCTTCCCCTGCAGCTGAACCCCTCATTCATGCTTTCCTCACATCACACATCGACCACTCCAACAGCTTCCTGTACGGCTCAAACCTCCAACCTCCTCAACAAGCTTCAGTCCATCCAGATCTCTGCCTCCTCCTCCTCACCCACACATCACCCCTGTCCTCCTGAACCTTCACTGGCTTCCTGTCCCACATCATATCCAACTCAAAATCCTCCTCCTCACCTATAAACCCTCCATAACCAGACCCCCTCTCACCTGGAGGACCTGCTCCACCTCTACACCCCTTCCTGGACCCTCCGTTCCAAACCTCCTGACCGTCCCCAGGAATAGACACCGGACCTGGGGGACGGAGCTTTCTCTCCCTCTGGAACTCACTCAAACAACATATCCGATCCTGTTGACCCTACCACCTCCAAGACTAGATTAAAACACACCTCTGATGCTCCGCTTTCAACTTGTAACCTCTAAATTCATACAGACCAGACACAACACTTTATTTACAGACTCCAGACGTGTTTTTACTTTCTGCTGCACTTTAAACTGTATTTCTTCTGTTTTCTCTTTGATTGTTTGATTTTTAAATCTGTATTTGTGTTTGTTTTTAACCTGTAAAGCGTCTTTGAGTTTTTGAGAAGCGCTCAGTAAATGTAATGTATTATTATTATTATTATTATTATTATTATTATTATTATTATTATTATTACAAGAAGACAATCATCCAACCTGTGGATCTGAAGCTTCCTTAAAACCCAGAAGAAGAATCGAACAATGACCCAGCTCCAATTAAAGAAATGTTCAGACCATAAACTGATCAATAAATATCTCATTAGAACTTATTTTTAAATTCCAAATCAGAATCAAAGCAGGACACCTGTCGTACGTCTCCTGCAGGTTCAGTCTGCTGTTCCTGTGTGTTTTAAATGAAACCTGATGGACACTAAACCTCAGAGCTGTGCTGAGTCTGGCTCTCTGCTCCTGTTTCTGCTCCTTTCTACATGTTCTGGATCTGAGTTCAGTGTGTGCAGAAATAAAACGCACAGATTCACATTCATCAGCAGCAGCAGCCTCCCTGCTCTGGACACGGTGGTCTTCTAGTGTCTGCATCGACTGGATGTTTCCTCCATCTGAAGGTTCAGTGGAGGGTTTAGGGGTTTCAGGAGATTAAAGTCAGACTAAATACGGTTTAAAGGGTCGTAACGTTCTTTTTAAAACACAGAATCAGACAGTTTGTCCTCCAGAACCAGTAAAAACAGACACAAACTAGATGCTCAACTTTCCAACGGTCCTTGAACTACTCAGCTGGGAATTCTGGTGGAAAACTCAACAAAACTAAACTTAAAATGAACTGAAGGAAAATGACTTTAGTCTACTACTAAAAGTGATGATGGATGATGGATGGTAGGTAGGTGGATAAAAACTACAGATTCTGTGTTTCTTGGTTCAGCTGGAGGTTTCAGTGAACTGCAGGAATCAATTCAACAAATATCAGACGTTTAAATCTGAATGACAACATTAAAGGACCTTTTAGTAGCATGAGTGGTGTTCAGGGGTGGAGGGTCGGTCTCAGCCTCCATCCTGGTGTTTCCAGACTCTCAGCTGTTCTTCTTCTAACAGGTGAAGCTGAGGCTCCTCGTCTTCACTCATATTCCTCCTGAGCAGAGATAAAAAAGGTTCAGAGCAGATAAAAGAGTCGGTTTCCTCTCAGTGTGCAGAACAGAGGTATATGTTTTAATTAGCAGCCGTGATGACTGAAGGTAATGTGGACTAATTAGCAGCGAGCAGCACAGAAAGTAGAATAGGATTAAATGAGCTATTTCTGCCCATTGAAGGAGCTATATGTTTTAATTAGCCGCCAGTGGAAGTCGGAGGATATATGTTTTAATTAGCAGCGTCTCCGGTGGCCTGAAGGCCTCCAGGCTCCGGCGCTCGCTGCACCGTTAATCAAACCTGCAGGAATCAGACTAATTGTTTTCGTACGGAGGTTCTCAGGCGGCCGGACGGAAATAATCCCCCACATCACGTCTCTCCTCGTCCCCCACGTCTCACAGCGAAGCTCCGCTGCCCCACTTTACCTGTTCCCAGGTGACCCGAAGCCTCCTGCAGGTAGCGAGAAGCACAACGGCTGCTTCCTGTTTCTAAAGCAGCACGAGAGTCTGGAAACACCAGGATGGAGGCTGAGACTGACCCTCCACCCCTGAACACCACTCATGTTACTAAAAGGTCCTTTAATGTTGAACTAAGATGAGATGAACCTGCATTTACCCGAAAAACAACAGGACATGAGAATGAAAGTAGACAGAAAACAACGAGCTATGAGCAGAAAACCAAACCTGAGATATAAATCAGAAGCTAGAATAAGACTGGAAGAGAAGGAACTGATCCTGGCAGGGATAAAACTCACATGATGATAATATACTGCACAATAAATTAAATATTATGTCAGTAAACATCTGTTAAAAGTCAGTTAAATAACTGAACACTCAGAGACTAAACCTGGTGTTATATTAACGGCACATGTCTGTACAAAAACTACATTTATAGATGATTTAAAACTGATTATTATTTGGAAATACACTGATATTTTGATGAGGACATTTTCTACAGTGTTGGCCTGTTTCTATTGTGTTTTTTTTGTGACTAACAGGTAAATTAAAGCTTATTTTCAGCGGTTTTACTGCTTATTATCTGGAATTGAACAAAACAGGGAAAATCTGCAAAATAATAACTTAAGAAATCCTCATTTTTTAAATTTTAATTTGCTTGATTTTTCCTGAACAAAAGGTAAATATCAGCAAAATGATCATATCTTGTAGCTGATTGATCATTTTGCAGCTTGGGCCTGTTTTCTGTGATCAGCTTGTCAGTTTATTTCTTTATTAATGTGATTAAAAGCAGCAGTGAAATAATAATAATAAAGTGTTCTAAAGAAAGACTGTTGAAAACCATTACAAGGCTTCATTTTTTACAGCGTGGAGCAGCTTCACGTCTCTCAATAAAAGATAAAACGTCCATAAATAATAAAGAAACGTTTTCACTTTGCTCCAACAGGAACTTGGTTTCTTCAGGCGTCGCTCCGAATAATAAAAATGATCCTTCTTCTTGATTTAATACATGAACTGTTTGCATTTATATTGTTCTGTGTTCTACTATGACGTACAGCTTTTCACAATAAAAGGATCTCTGTTGGAGGAAATTGCTGGTTTAAATTAATAATCAGTAGATTAATAAGTAGAAAACACTCGTTAGCAGCAGCTTTAATCACCTGAAGCCTGTTCTCTGCTGTGTGTTTCTACTAATCCATCATCCTGAACGTTTTCCTCCTGCAGCTCTGGATGGTTTTATTTCAGACCTATGGATCATCTGCAGATATAAACTCCATCCACAGGTCTGAGGAAGCTGCTGCTCTAATTAAACTAAATAACTGTAGTGAAAGTGATCGACTGATTCCTTCACCGGATCGAATCAACGTCAGGTTAAGAAACAAACAGCTGTGGCAGAATTAAATATAAAACCCTCAGAGCTGAGACCATCTGAACATGAACCAGTAGACGACCACAGACTGTCTCCAGAACAACCAGTAGATCACAGATGACAGGATCTACTATGATGTAGACACATCCTGATCCAGGGGGCACCATGACAGAGACTCCTGTGATGCTTAATGACCTCCAGCCAGTGCACGACTTAAATCAAGCTGGACTTAGCTGGAAAAGCGATTTCTTTATCCCAGTGGCAAATATAAGACCAAAGTTCACGGCCTGAATCTTAAATATCAGCACAGATTAACAGTCCAGAGGTCCTAGTTTGCACTGATGGACTGAAAAAGCTGCATTTAAAAGGAACAATATTTAAACATGTGACGTTTGTGAGGAGACAGACGTCAGGAAAACATCTGATACCAGTCAGATACAAAAAGAACATCCCTATTATTATTATTATTTTTTATTATCATTATCATCATTATTATTATTATTATTACTATTAATATTATTAATGTTGTTGTTATTATTATAATTATTGTTATTATCATTTATTATTATCATTATTATTATTGTTGTTGTTGTTGTTGTTGTTGTGATAAATTCATCAGTGGTATTTCTGATGTTTACTTCTAGTTGAACATAAGGAAGTGTAGTTTTTGCATCCTTTAGTTTGTGTTTAGCTGCAGGACGGGAACATATCAGGTGAATCAGTGGGTCCCAGTGGGTTTCATTGTGTACCAGTGTATTTTATTATGTCCCAGTGTGTTCTAATGTGTTCCAGTGTGTTCCAGTGTGTTCTAATGTGATCTAGTGTGTTTCATTGTGTTCCAGTGTGATCCAGTGTGATCCAGTGTGTTCCAGTGTGTTTCATTGTGTTCCAGTGTGTGTTCCAGTTTGTACCAGTGTATTTTATTATGTTCCAGTGTGTTCTAATGTGTCCCAGTGTGCTTCAGTGTCTTCCAGTGTCTTCCAGTGTCTTCCAGTGTGTTCCAGTGTGTTGCATTGTGTTCCAGCGTGCTCCAGTGGGTTCCAGTGTGTTCCAGTGTGATCCAGTGTGCTTCAGTGTCTTCCAGTGTCTTCCAGTGTGTTCCAGTGTGTTTCATTGTGTTCCAGTGTGTTCCAGTGTGATCCAGTGTGTTCCAGTGTGATCCAGTGTGTTCCAGTGTGTTCCAGTGTGATCTAGTGTGATCCAGTGTGTTTCATTGTGTTTCATTGTGTTCCAGTGTGTGTTCCAGTTTGTACCAGTGTATTTTATTATGTTCCAGTGTGTTCTAATGTGTCCCAGTGTGCTTCAGTGTCTTCCAGTGTCTTCCAGTGTCTTCCAGTGTGTTTCATTGTGTTCCAGTGTGTTCCAGTGTGATCCAGTGTGTTCCAGTGTGATCCAGTGTGATCCAGTGTGTTCCAGTGTGATCTAGTGTGATCCAGTGTGTTTCATTGTGTTTCATTGTGTTCCAGTGTGTGTTCCAGTTTGTACCAGTGTATTTTATTATGTTCCAGTGTGTTCTAATGTGTCCCAGTGTGCTTCAGTGTCTTCCAGTGTCTTCCAGTGTCTTCCAGTGTGTTTCATTGTGTTCCAGTGTGTTCCAGTGTGATCCAGTGTGTTCCAGTGTGATCCAGTGTGATCCAGTGTGTTCCAGTGTGATCTAGTGTGATCCAGTGTGTTTCATTGTGTTTCATTGTGTTCCAGTGTGTGTTCCAGTTTGTACCAGTGTATTTTATTATGTTCCAGTGTGTTCTAATGTGTCCCAGTGTGGTTCAGTGTCTTCCACTGTATTCCAGTGTCTTCCAGTGTCTTCCAGTGGGTTCCAGTGTGTTCTAATGTGTCCCAAGTGTGCTTCAGTGTCTTCCAGTGTCTTCCAGTGTCTTCCAGTGTATTCCAGTGTATTCCAGTGTCTTCCAGTGTCTTGCAGTGTATTCCAGCGTGCTCCAGTGGGTTCCAGTGTGTTTTAATGTGTCCCAGTGTGCTTCAGTGTCTTCCACTGTATTCCAGTGTCTTCCAGTGTCTTCCAGTGTCTTCCAGTGGGTTCCAGTGTGTTCTAATGTGTCCCAAGTGTGCTTCAGTGTCTTCCAGTGTCTTCCAGTGTCTTCCAGTGTATTCCAGTGTCTTCCAGTGTCTTCCAGTGTCTTCCAGTGGGTTCCAGTGTGTTCCAGTGTGTTTTCCAGTGTGTTCTAATGCATTCCAGTGTGTTCCAGTGTGTTTCTGGCCTTACTGGTTTTACTGGTTTTACTGGTTTTACTGGTTGTGGTTCAGACTCTGCTGATGTTCTGATTCTCGTATTATCCCGTTAATAATTTCAATATTCAGGTTTTAGGGGGTTTCCTCGCCCCAACAGGAGACCATGTTGTTGTGATGTCGGAGGGTTTGTTGGCGTCCATCTCTGACCTGCCGCCGTCCTGCAGGTTAATTAACCCCGTCAGCTGTTTAACGAGACTCCAGCTGATGCTAATTAGCCTCATTAGCTCTGTGACCTTCACAGAAACAGAAACAGTTGAAGACCACATCAGACCTTCTACCTGATCATGTCTGTTCACTGAATTTAGTTCTGTCTCACTTTATTTTAAGAATCTAGAAACGTCAGGATTTATATTCAGCTGAGGCGACAACACACACATGGAATATATGAAAATTAATTTAAAACAATAAAGAATCCACCCGTCTGCTCAGAGGAGATCCAGGGAATCCTCTGGTTCGTTTATTATTTCTATTTTTGTCGGGTCTCAGTTTCAGCTCTACTTCTGTCAGATTGATCCTCATAATTAATAATAATTTATATTTCACTGCCAGTTTCTGACCACTTTTCTGTAGCTTCAATAATAATTTACTGTTGATTCAGAAACACTCCCTGTTAAAACCTGCAGATATGTGTAAACAGGAAACATCTGTAAAACAACTATTTAAAAAATAATAGCTCTATCCTTCATATATATTTAATATTATTAATTTTTCAGATAATAACAGCTTTTAATGTGGACATTATTTTTTATGATTGACATGTAGAATAATGATTGATTTCTGTGAATTTTAAACAGTTCAAAGCGTTTTTCTACAGTGTGTAGTTGTGATTATTACAATGACCGTATATTAGTAATTTTTATTTTTATTAAAATGTTAACAGTTTTTAATGTGGACATTATTTTTTGTGCTTGATGTAATATAATGATTTATTTCTTTGGTTTTATAGATTTTATCTGTAATTTAAACTGTTAAAAGCTTTTTTGTACAGTGTATAGCTGTTATTATTACAACGATATTATTATTATTATTATTATTATTTATTATTATTATTTTATTATCATCATCATTGTTATTTATTATTATTATTAGTAATTTTTATTTTTTATTTTTATTAAAATAATAACAGTTTTTGATGTGGACATAATTTTTTGGCCTGTTCTTTATGTTTGACGTAAAATAATGATAATCAAGTAATGATAGTAATTATTATTATTGTTTTCTAATAATTAGAGTTTTTAATGTGGACATTATTTTTATGATGTCATGTAAAATAATGATTTATTTCTGTGAATTTTAAACAGTTAAAGGCATTTTATTATTACAATAATGTTACTTATAATTAATATTATCATTATTATCATTATTATTATTATTATTATTATTATTATTATTATTATTATTATTATTATTATTATTATTATTATTATTTTTCCTGGTTGCTGCCTTTCAGAGACAAACCTTTAAAGACAAACCGAGGAGTCGAGCTGGAGAACCTGACTCCTCCATTGGTGATGAGAATTTAAAGTGAAATTAAATGATTTAAAGATAATTATGTGACTACGACACATGAGGAAGAACTTCCTGTCTGACCAGAGAATCTACAGCTTTTACAAACCCAGTGTCTGATTTAAAGATTCAGTCACAGCTGATGTTAAACTCATAAAGGCTCCGTCTGTAAATATGTTCCAATGCAGGAGGAGTTTATTTAGCGACTCGCTAATCGATTCAGAGCATCAGCTACTGAAGACTCTAACCTAAAGAAAAGCAACGTCTCCATCAGTGAAGTTCTAACAGCAGAACATGAGAAGAGAAGCAGAGTCCAGGAGGTTAATGAGGACTGGTCCTAGAGGACGGACAGAGCAGCTCAAATCAACCCGTCCAAGGATTTATCAGCAGCTTCACGGAGGAGAACTGGATCAGAGGAGTTCATCAGAGGAATCAGATGTAGTTTAAATGTTCTTAGTGAAATATGCAGAAAAACACCAACTAAACATCCCAGATACCATCTGTTAGGCTGGTTCTGATCTTTTATCTACGTTGCTGTAAAAAAATGAGCCACAGTGAAGAAAAATGATGATTAGTCTAATTATCTTTAATATTAGGAGGATTCTCAGAGACAACCTGCTGTCGTTTTACGTCCTACTGCTTAGTTTTGTTTAATGTTTTCATTTTATCTCTTTATTCTATGACATTTTCAACTTTATCTTCTATTTTCTGTGTTCTTTATGTGGAAGTTTGCATTTAAAGGCTCAAACATGAGATTCAGGGAGTCCATGAGCGCCTTTTATTCTACGATGTTTTCATGTGGATCGGATCAGAATCTGAACCGGTTCTCTGGTTCTTGTAAATGATCCGAGGTCCTGTGAATAAGCCGAGTGACGGAGCTGAAACGACCGAACGTCTGTGATCATCTGATGAATGAGGAGAAATGAAAGCTGCAGCCGACGTTTAACATCAGGACGATGGTGAGTTCAGACGATGAACCAGAGCAGAACCAGAGCAGAGGATTTAAAGGATGAACAGTCCGATGTAAACACTTCCTAGGTTCACTGCTGTTCGTCTGAACGGACATTAAACTGGACATTTATGATATCAAGTCCCGATACAGGCCAATGCTAAGGGCACAAAAACAACACTTCTGCTTTGAGGGACATTCCCTGGATCTCCAGCTGCTGCTTCCTCCAACACACCTGGTGACATCACACACACCTGTACAGAGGTTTACCTGTAGAGACAGGTCCATGTGTCTGCAGGTAGGAAGAGCCTAAAGGACTTTACGATGTCATGAAGGAGGATCTCTGTTAACCTGCTGGATCACCATGGTAACTGATGCTGCACAGCTGGATCACCATGGTAACTGATGCTGCAGAGCTAGATCGCCATGGTAACTGATGCTGCGGAGCTAGATCACCATGGTAACTGATGCTGCGAAGCTAGATCATCATGGTAACTGATGCCGCACAGCTAGATCGTCATGGTAACTGATGCTGCGGAGCTAGATCACCATGGTAACTGATGCTGCGAAGCTAGATCATCATGGTAACTGATGCCGCACAGCTAGATCGTCATGGTAACTGATGCTGCGGAGCTACATCACCATGGTAACTGATGCCGCACAGCTAGATCGCCATGGTAACTGATGCTACACAGCTAGATCGCCATGGTAACTGATGCTGCGAAGCTAGATCACCATGGTAACTGATGCTGCGAAGCTAGATCATCATGGTAACTGATGCTGCACAGCTAGATCGTCATGGTAACTGATGCTGCGGAGCTACATCACCATGGTAACTGATGCTACACAGCTAGATCGCCATGGTAACTGATGCTACACAGCTAGATCGCCGTGGTAACTGATGCTGCGCAGCTAGATCGCCATGGTAACTGATAGTAACTGATGCTGCACAGCTGGATCACCATGGCCTCCAGGGGGCGCCACAAAATTGATTAAAAAAACTCACCTTCAATATAATTCTATTAAAACTAGTTTTTACTATTAACTCTTAACATGGAAAAGCTCACATTGATTCAGATGTAAAGCAAAGCCCATTAATATCACCACAAAACAAAGCTACTGATTTCTGTTGAATGTAAATCACCGATGGAGGGAGGCACCATGTAGGATCTGGTCCAGGGCGCCACACCGGGTCGGGTCGGCTCTGATTTTAGTGGATATTAATCAGGAGAAACACAACATTCAGAGCTGATAACAGTCGGAGGTCGGACGCTGAGTCTCCTGGTTCAGTTTTCCCTTTGTTTGTTTGCAGGAAGTGTAATTAGCTCCACTAATAGCATCCTGAGAAGCTGCTTCCGTGTTTGAGCAGCTCCACACATGATTAATGTTGAACGCTTCACCGTAAACCAGATTAATGCCTCGGATCCAGTCACACACTCAGTCGGTTCTGCAGCACTCGATGCTCTTCACGCTGCTCTGCTTCTAAAATCAGAAGGAAAAGACTGATTTTTTCTCCTTTTTAATAATAATTATCTAATTATCTGAAGGGTTCCTCTGATGACTCTCATCTCTCATCCTTTGCTTTGTGTTTTTCTCCTCATTCCATCTTTCTTTTTTAAATTAAACTGCTTTCTGAGCGGTTCTGTTTCGGTTCATGAACGGTTGATGAAGCTCATGTTTGGATTAAGGGTTAAATAATCAACAGATGAAGCTTAATATGTCCACAGTTTGTCCATTAATATCTGCATTTATACTCTTAATTCTTAAAGCCGAAGCAGAAACTCTAGAGCTTCTAATGAGGTTATGTTCAACAACAAGCTGCTGAGTTACAGAGAACTGGCTTTAAGCAGGTAAACGGTACAAATACAGAACATTACTGGAAGGTCTGGTTACAGGAAACCTTTTATTCTACTGTAGAGGCTGTGATCAGTGAAAACACAGTAAAGTCATGTTGAAGGAATATTTCACTGCAGCAAACACGACGTCTAAATGAACACAGTGAGGTGAAACAGGACTGATGCTCTGTTTTAGTCTCATGTTTATCTGAACAGATATTATTATTATTGTTATTATTATTATTATTATTATTATTATTATTATTATTATTATTATTATTATAAAGGACTCTCCTCCTGAACAGATATTTTTATCTATATTATTATTATTATTATTTTTTTATTGTTATTATTGTCATTATCATTATTATTATTATTATTGTTATTATTATCTTTATTATTATTGTTGTTGTTGTTATTAGTATTATTATCATTATCATTATTATTTTTATTATTATTGTCATTATTATTATTATTGTTATTGTTATTATTATTATTATTATCATCACCATCATTTTTTTATTATTATCATTAATATTATTATTATTATTATTGTCATTATTATTATTATTATCATTATTATTATTTTATTATTATTATTATTATTATTATTATTCTACCAACAGACTCTCCTCCTCAGAGGTCTGGATTCTGGTCCGTCTCCGTCTTCGTTTCTCTGCTGGTTAGAAATTAATCTGAAGCCTCCACAATGAGCTCAGCTGGACTTACATCTGCTCACAGCAGGTTGGTATTAAAACCAGTGTTTGGACATGAGGAGAAATGACAGCTGACGTGTGCCGGATTATAATCTGAGAGCAGCTGCTCCTCTGACAGCCATCGATTCAGGTTTAACGTCCTCAAAGGAACCGACCGGAGGAGAAAAACAAACCGAACCCACGTTAACCCCAGGTGGAGATAACAATAATAATATACTATATTACTGATTTTATTAAAGCACAGATCATGTCTAGTAAAATCATTTCAACTGTAAATAAATACATAAACATTCCTATTAAAAAATCTGTATTTTATAAACGGCCATTTGTTTTTTTTAACTATTTATTCTGCATTTAAATCAGCAAAAATATTATTAATAATTATAGAAATAAAATATATCAATATAACATAAATAATAAACATATAAACTACATAAATAATTATTAAATCATTATTTAAACATTGCTGCAATCAATGAAAGAACAAACACGGATGTTAAGCTTTGAAAAAATGGAAAATATGGTTTTAAAACTTTTGCAGATCAACATTAGTGAAGACGGGAAAAATATTAATGTACATGTTAGATGTTGTTTTAGAAAAGGCCAAATAATGTCCACAACAAAATAAAATGTAAAAATGTAGAATTTGATCTTTTACAATGTTTGACCATGAAAATAGAAAATTTATATCAGTCAGAAAAAGTAGTTTGAAGAAAAGTTAGGAAGATTATGGATTTTTAAAAATTTAATTGTGATTTTACTGATTTTTCAGGTTGGTTTAATCACAGAAGAGAATGAATTTACAAAACTGTAAATAATGTCCAAGAAAAAAAAATTTAAAATATAAATATTCTTTAAAAATGTTTGATAAATGTTTCGTTACATTAAAAAAAAGAGGAAAAAACTGTAAAAAAAAAAAGTTCACATCAAAAATCTGGATTTTATAAATATAAAATAAACATTTTACTGGATTTAAACTCCTGAACATCCTGATCTAACAGAAACCTGCTGCTAGTTTTAGAGTGTCTTTTCAGGTTTTCCATGACAGGAATGTGTTTTCATTTAAATATTGATCTAAAAATCAAATAATCTTAATCAATACAATAAAGACTGAAGTCATTCTTTGATCAGCTCTGTATTGATCATTGATCTGATATCTACTCTGTTGGTTCATCAGAGCTTCTCTTGACGTTTCATCACATCTGATCCTGTCTGTCTTCCTCTGACATCATCATGACATCATTCTCAGCTCGGCCGTAAACATGGCGGCTCGTCGCTGATTAATGGACCTGAACTCAGCAGGAAATTGAACCGGATCAGCTCCCTTCATTCTGAACGCCATCAGCCAGAGCTGCACGTGCACGCATGTACGAGCGTGTGCACGTGTGTCGGGATGATTAGGTGCTGCTGCTGAAGCCTTTACAACCATTAGCCTGGGCGTCCATCCATCACAGCAGCACACAGAGTTAACGTGGAGTTGATGAGGAACACAAAGACCTGGTTCAGGTCTCAGCGTCTCCGAGGCTTCAGGTGAGTTTAGATTTGAAGTTTGTAGTTTCATCTTTCACTGCAACACCAGCATCATGTACCTGACCAGGTCTCCAACCCTCTGGACCACTAGTGAGTTAAATAATATTAATAAAACGACATTTATCAGGCAGAAACTACAAACATGGAGTCGTCAGATCTTTCCGACTGTCCTTGAACTATTCGTCTGTTCTGAGCTTTACACTGGGATGTTTTATAATAACAAGCCTTCATGTGTCTGATCCAAAAAGGGTCGTCAAGCTTCAAACCCTTCTACCAAACCAGGGACCTGAGCAGCCACACAGCCGAGTTTTCAGCCCAACAATCCACCTCCAACCCACCGACACCGAGGAAGAGAGGAGATCCGAGGACGGAGAGGAGAGGAGGAGGAGGAGGAGGAGGAGGAGGCCTGAAGGGAGGAGGTGTGGGCTGGGAGGGTTCTCAGGTCCATCAGGGAGGTTTGGACGGAGGTCAGAGGACGGACGATAGAAACAGAAGTAGAGTGGGCTTCAGAGGAGGACAAGGATCTAATTCTGATTTAATTCAGCTCTCAGGAGGATTTTCATCACCAGAGACGGCAGCAGACAGAACTCAGAGTCCACAGCTGGTGTCAGCAGAATTAAAGCTCTTCAGACACCAGAACATTCACTGTCCTGGAAAAACGAGTGTTTCCAGGAGCTCATGCTGGATATTTGTTCACATAAACCAACTGGTGGGAACTAAAACTGCTCGACTCTGGAGACCAGTGGAAGGAGCACATCGTCTGCATAGAAACGTCTAACAATGAAAATAGCTGAAAATAAAACTTATCCAAAATGACTCGAGATCAAAAATTTAAGTTTTAGAAATAATTTGGCAGAGTTTCTGATCTTTTCAGACCTGGTAGTTTTTCTGTTTTTACCCTCAGCCACAGGAAGGACTGAAGAAACCAAAGACTGTCAGTAATGAAAGCTGGACTCACTGTAGGCGCATTGATTTCCTGCTGTGAAGCCCCAACTTTAACATCGAAAAAGTTTCCTACATTAATGAAAATTTGACCAAAACGACTGAAATTAGTTCAAAATGTTCTGAATTCTAACCTCGATCAGAGTCTCAGTGATAAAACTGACGTTGGCTGCATTGAGTTCCTAGTTTGGAGCCCAAACCTTTAATTAATATCAAAATATCAAAATTTGTCCAAAATAATTAAAAACTGTCTAAACTGCATTTATGTTTGTCATAAATGACTTGAAACGCATCGAAAGTGACTCAGAAATTCATCCAAAGTGACATAAAACTGTCCAAAATCACTGAAAAGTTTCCTAAATTCATCCATATTTGTCCAAAATGACTAAAAAATGTCCAAAGTTAAAGAGAATTTGACCAAAATGACTCTTAGTTCGTCCAAAACTCATTAAAACTGTCCTGAAGACTCCATGTTTGACTGAAATGACTTGAAATCCATCCTTACTGATGGAATCTTGTCCTCAACGACTTGAAACTTCTCAAAATTACTGAAAATTCATCCAGAATAACTCAAATTTTCTCCAAAACGAGCTCAAAATTCTTTAAAATGACTTTTCCTGAAGGAGTTAATCTTCCAGGACGATTCTGAAGATTCCACTGAAGGACTCCAGGTTTCTGTAAATGTGACTGTAAATGTGTCCAAACAGGTTAAAAACTGTCCTGAAGGACTAAATTCAGCCAAACTGATCTGAAATCTGTCCGGAGCAGCGCTGAGGTCGTCCAGTGTTGATCAGAGCTTCATGATGAGTCCAGAACCAGGAGACGACGATGGGACGTCCCTGAAGATCAGTCCAGGGACCAAAATGACCAGAAGTTGTTGTAAAAGACTGAAAATATGTCCAGAATGATTGAAAATGAGTCTGAAATGACTAAAAACTCCTCTTTAATTCTGTGAAACGTGTCTGAAATGAACAGAGTGTAATCCAAAGGAGCCTTTTGGTCATTTTGGACAGTTTATGAGTGACTGAGGAAACATTTTGCACATATTGTTTGTATTTTTAGTCATTTTTAGTCATTTTGGACCAACTTTTGTCTCTTTGGATGCATTTCAGACACGTTAAAAACTAACTTTTAGTCATTTTACACTCATCTATAATTATTTTTGGACACATTTTCAGTATTTTAGAACGACTTCTGGTCATTTTGGACTCATTTTTAAGTCATTTAGACAACACTATCGCCTCTTCTGATAGTTTTTCTGTCATTCTGGACAGTTTATGAGTGACTTAGGACACATTTTCTACATATTGTTTGTAATTTGGTGACATTTTTAGTCATCTTGGACCAACTTTTAGTCATTGTAGGCTCATTTCTATCATTCTGGACATATTTTCAGTCTTTTAGAACAACTTCTTGTCATTTTGGACGGTTTGTGAGTGACTCAGGACACATTTTTGGGTCCTTTTGGACAAATTTTCAGTGTTTTATAAAGACTTCTGGTCATTTTAGACTCATCTATAATTATTCTGGACATATTTTCAGTCTTTTTGAAGGACTTCTGGTCTTTTTAAACAAGTTTTTAAGTCTTTTAGACAGTCCTATTGTCTCTTCTGATAGTTTTTTTAGCCATTTTGGGCCCTTTGTGTCATATTGGACTGTTTATGAGTGACTTAGGACACATTTTGTACATATCGTTTGTAATTTTTAGACATTTTTAGTTATTTTGGACCAACTTTTGTCCATTTGGATGCATTTCGGACACATTAAAAATTAACTTTTAGTCATTCTACACTCATCTGTAATTATTCTGGACATATTTTCAGTCTTTTTGAAGGACTTCTGGTCTTTTTAAACAAGTTTTTAAGTCTTTTAGACAGTCCTATCGTCTCTTCTGATAGTTTTTTTTTAGCCATTTTGGGCCCTTTGTGTAATTTTGGATGGTTTGTGAGTGACTTAGGACACGTTTTGTATATATTGTTTGTAATTTTTAGACATTTTAAGTCATTTTGGACCAACTTTTGTCCCTTTGGATGCATTTTTTGTCATTTCAGACACTTTTTACAGAATTAAAAATTTGTTTTAATCATTTTAAACTCATTTATAATCATTCTGGACATATTTTCAGTCTTTTTGAACGACTTCTGGTCATTTTAAACAAGTTTTTAGGTCTTTTAGACAACACTATCGCCTTTTCTGGTAGTTTTTTGTAATTTTGGAAAGTTTATGAGTGACTGAGGAAACATTTTACACATATTGTTTGTAATTTTCAGACATTTGTAGTCATTTTGGACCAACTTTTGTCCCTTTGGATGCATTTCAGACACATTAAAAACTAGCTTTTAGTCATTCTACACTCATCTATAATTATTCTGGACATATATTCAGTCTTTTAGAACGACTTCTTGTCTTTTTGAACAAGTTTTTAGTCATTCTAGCAGTTTTAAATCACATTTTGTGATTCTGGACGATCTTCAGTGTTTTCAGGTCCAACATAGAACAGAACAGCTTCTCCCATGACTTCTACAGAGAGAACATTCAGACATGACAGAGACTCAGAACCACCACAGTGAGATTAAGACGTCCAACCAGAGACCTGATCCAACCTCAGACCACCAGACTCTGACCTGCTGTTTATTCTGACGTCAGCAGCTCAGACTGAATGAAGACGACGCTCCCTTCAGCTCCTTCAGGAGGACCTTCATGTTAAAGAGCAGCTGCTCAGACGAGTGGAAATCAGTCTGAGGGCTGCAATTATCAGACCGAATCAGCCCCCGAGGGAAAAGTGCAGCAGTGTTTGGCATTAAACAGTCAGAGAGATGCTCATACACTCCAGTAAAACACACTCAGCGGCATTTAGAGGCACAAAGAGGAGAGTCTGGATGAATAGACCTGAGAAAACAGACCGATGGAGGAGACTCAGCATCAGTCTGCTAACGTCTGAGAGGAGATCAGGGTCAGAACACTTAGTCTGACTTTAGAAACGATCCGAGACGAACAGACGGGTTCAAGGAGCTTCCACTTCCTGAGTCTGACCTCCAGGTAAACAAAGACGTCCACCGGAGAGCTCAGCTTGTTTTACTGGAGTTTGAAAGGTGTCCTGATCAAGTTTCTTTCCCCCTCAAGCCATTTTATTCTCCAGTCTAACAGATAACACACACATCCAGTGCATTAGAGTTATTAAAACCAATCTCTGAAAGCATCTGTTCTTCTCTTGTTGGTTCTTCAAGACGCTTCACCTTCATCCCAGAGGCTTCTTCACTTCTAACTCTTGGGGATTGTTTCCAAAATGACCAGACAACTGTCCAAAATGTGTCCAAAGCCACTCAAAACCTTTCCAACAACACACTACTCATCGAAAATGACTCACAATTTGACCAAAATGACAAGAAAAAGGTCCAAAATCACATCATTTAAATAACTAAATCTGTCCAAAGTGACCCAGAATGTGTCTGAAATGACTCCAAACCTACACAATTCATCTGAAAAGACTCCAAATGTGTCCAGAATGACAAAGGACTATCCAAAGTGACTCAAAGCCTGTTTAAAATGACACAACCCATCCAACAGGACTCAGAATTTGTCAAATGGGACAAGAAATGTGTCCAAGATGACTGAAACCCTCCAAAACCCAACTGATCTGAAACCACTCAAAATTACAAAACAAAGGATTGTAAAAAATGAGAGCAGAATTATCCAAATGGCTTAAAATGAGCCCAAAATACAAGAAGCATGTCTAAAATGACGTCATGTCTACATCCCAGTGGCATCTGTAATGTCTGAAATGACAAAGTTTGTCTGTAAGATCTTAAAATGTCTTCAAAATGAAAGAACATCGTCCAAAATGACTCTAGAATGTCTTCAAACTGACAAAAGATCGTCCAGATTAACTGAAATTGTTTCTAAAATGGAACAACTCAACTCAAATACCTCAAAATTTGCCCAAAAATGACAAAAGTTTGTCCAAAATTACTCAAAATGTGTCCAAAATAACAAACATAAGGTCTCAGAATGTCTTTGAAATTAAAAGAGCTGTCCAAAAGGACTTTAAAATGTCTTCAAACTGATAAAAAGTTTGTCCAAAACTACTCAAAATGTGTCCAGAATAGCACAACTCATCTGACTACTGGCAAGCAGAGAGCATTGTGGGAGTTTAACCAGCAACGGGCACCATGACAAAGACTTCTGTGGTTGTTAATGACCTCCAACCAGAGCTCATACTTTAAAATCAAGTTGGAATCAAATCAGACATCATTTCTATGCCCCAGTCGCAAATATGGAATGTCAAGATTTACCTTTAAATATCCAAAATGACTAAAAATATATTCAAAATTATGAAAGAAATGCCTCCAAAATTACATAAAGTGTCTCCAAAATGACCCAAAATATGAAAAAGTGACAAGAAATGTGTCCAAAATTACAACATAATTGTCCAAAATGAATATAAATGTCTAAAAAATCATTCAAAATTTGCCCAAAACAACAAAACATTGTTTAAAATATGACAAGATAATCATCCAAGTGGCTCAAAATGACATTATTCCTATATCCCAGTGGCAGATGTGACGTCTAAAATGACAAGTTTGTGCAAAATGACTCAAAATGTGTCCAGAATGATACAACTCCTCTGACTACTGGCAAGCAGAGAGCATTGTGGGAGTTTAGCGAGCAACGGGCACCATGACAAAGACTCCTGTGGTTGTTAATGACGTCCAACCAGAGCTCATACTTTAAAATCAAGTTGGAATCAATTCAGACATCATTTCTATATCCCAGTGGAATATGGAATGTCCAAATTGACCATTAAATACGCAAAAGGACTAAAAATAAGTCCAAAATAATTAAAGAAATGTCTCCAGAATTACAAAATATTATCCAAAGTGACTCAAAACCTGTTCAGAAAGACTTAACTCATTCAAAATTTGTTGAAAGTGACAAGAAATTACAACATAATTGTCCAAAATGAGTACAAATGAGTCCAAAATCACTCAAAACTGATCCAAAAAGACAAAATTCCTCTGAAATGATTCAAAAAATTTGCCCAAAATGACAAGAAAGTTGAGCAAAATCATCAAAAACATGACGTCTACGTCCCTGTGTCTATGGAATGGCCGTTGACACCATGACTACGGATCAGGTTGAGCTTCCTGCTGATACCGATCAGGATGAAACTGCTCCGATTGATAACTGGACTGAACGAGGTCAGAAGCCTTGACGTCCACCAGAGCTGCTCTTTAAACTCATCAGCAGCTTCTGTTCAGACCTGCTGAGAGGATGGAAGAACCGGAGCCTGGTTCCAGTCTGTTCATTAGTCCTGGTCCTGAGTGGTGGATGAAGCATCGGTTAAACGGCTGGATGTCAGATGGGAAACGTCTTGTGTAAATAAGTGATTACCTGAGGAGCAGAGCGTTATTTCGCCCAGGCTTCCTTCTATTATGCATGAGAGTGATTACCAGCTGACCCCGTTGCCTTCGCTGCCGTCGCTGTACCTGGAGTGTAATTTGGATTCGGATGTGATGGTCGCTGGAACCATCCATCTCTGCAGGACAGAACGGAGCGGCTGGCTTCCTAACGACGTCCTCATATCATTTTATAACCGAGCGGGACAACAGCGTGATGAAATTGCTTATTTCCTCCGCTGACAACAGAACCAGTACAAATGGTCGTAGAGTCTCAGCAAACACAGGGTTTCCAGTGGAACCGAGTCGCTGTGTTCACTGAGACGTTCACTGAGACGTTCACTGATTCACTGTTGGCTGGTTTTAACGGAGCAGAGACGACCTCCAGCCTGAGAAAACCCAAAACTCTAAGACTCGGTGATCTAAATCAACAGCCTGGAACACACTAACGCAGAAAACAACCACAAACAGACACAAAATGACCACAAAGAGACACAAAACAACCACAAAGAGACACAAAACAACCACAAAGAGACACAAAACAACAACAAAGAGACACAAAACAACAACAAAGAGACTCAAAACAACCACAAAGAGACACAAAATAACCACAAAGACACACAAAACAACAACAAAGAGACACAAAACAACAACAAAGAGACTCAAAACAACCACAAAGAGACACAAAACAACCACAAAGAGACACAAAACAACCACAAAGAGACACAAAACAACAACAAAGACACTCAAAACAACAACAAAGAGACACAAAACAACAACAAAGAGACACAAAACAACCTCAGAGACACAAAACAACAACAAAGAGACACAAAACAACCTCAGAGACACAAAACAACAACAACAAAGAGACACAAAACAACAACAACAAAGAGACACAAAACAACAACACAGAGACACAAAACAACAACAAAGAGACACAAAACAACCAAAGAGACACAAAACAACAACAAAAAGACACAAAACAACAACAAAGACACACAAAACAACCACAAAGAGACACAAAGCAGCTATAAAGAGACACAAAACAACAACAAAGAGACACAAAACAACAACAAAAAGACACAAAACAACAACAAAGAGACACAAAACAACCACAAAGATACACAAAACAACCACAAAGATACACAAAACAACAACAAAGAGACACAAAACAACCACAAAGAGACACAAAACAACCACAAAGACACACAAAGCAGCTATAGAGAGACACAAAACAACAACAAAGAGACACAAAACAACCACAAAGAGACACAAAACAACAACAAAGAGACACAAAACAACAACAAAGAGACACAAAACAACAACAAAGATACACAAAACAACAACAAAGAGACACAAAACAACAACAAAGAGACACAAAACAACAACAAAGAGACACAAAACAACCACAAAGATACACAAAACAACCAAAAAGAGACACAAAACAACCTCAGAGACATAAAGCAGCTATAAAGAGACACAAAACAACTACAGAGACACAAAACAACCACAAAGAGACACAAAGCAGCTATAAAGAGACACAAACCAGTAAACTGTAGTTCATGTTGTTCACAGACCAACAAACAGAGTCTCTGATTCTTTTCATCGTCTGGACTTTATCAGCTGTCTCCTCTCTCTTCAGATCTACGTTGTCCTCCTCATCCTCATCCTCAGACTCCACCGTCTCTCCAGACGTGTTGTTTCTGTTTCTATCTTTGCCACAGATTCCCTCCATCCTTCTCTCCATCCAAGGTCAGGATGAATCGGCTGCTACCTACCGGTCCTCTTTAGCAGTCAGATCAAAGGTCTGATGTCCAGCCGGTTCTCTTTGTCTGATCCAGCTTCAAACAGTCACATGTTGACAGAACCGGGTTGGATCAGAATCTTAATCAGCTGTTAAAGGACGCCAGCGCTCACCGTCTGCTTTACACGAGTCAGAGCCGACCGGAGAGCTGGCTGGTCACCTGATGTGGGCTCACACCGAACGCTTTCACAGACGGAAAACTGAAAGTCAGAGGAAACTTTAGGAGTCCTACTGGAGTCGGATCGTTAGGATCAGGTCGTGGTCTCAGCTGTCTTAGATCAGTCTTCTCCAGGTGCTGGCCTCACGACAACATCACACGTGTTTGATAGTATCGTAGGTCTTTCAGTCTTTGCGGTGACGTGACACGACCAAAACCAACAGAATTCAATCACTAGAGCGGGACGGACGGACAGACGGGAAACACTGGACAGAAGTCGAAGGTCCTGAACAACATGGAGAAGGAGGAGCAGATGGTGGAGCTGTGGACAGAACAGCCTGTTGGACGTAAACTCTCCACTCTATGACGACAGAGTGGAGAAGGAAAAGCCATGGACTGACATCCCAGAGAAGGGCTTCTGTAACCATCACTGACATGGATTTTACAGCAGCATGCAAAAGTCTGGGCTCCTCCAGAACCTCTGATAGACAACCAGAAACAAACGGTTTAGAAAGACGTCATTGAAAAGTCAGACTCCACAGTGGAAACTCAGGACTGGGTCTATCTATGGACCAGGTCTGGACCTGTGGACTGGGTCTATCTATGGACCAGGTCTGGACCTATGGACTGGGTCTATCTATGTCTGCATCATGGCTCCACATGGAGAAGAAGTGAACAGAGGAAGTGAACAATGTGACTGTAAGATCCGTCTGCAGGTTCATTGTCTCGGACAGATCAGTGATGCTAACAGCTAACAGCTAACAGCCCAGCGGCGCTCTGATAATAGACCCCTGACAGGAAATGAGACTCTGGATGACTGACGGCTGGAGGAGGAGGAGGAGGAGGAGGAAGATGGAAGCACCGACAGAGAGGTAAAGAAGATGTAACACCAGAGGATGAAGCAGAGATTACAGACAGACAGAGATGGAATAAAGGCTTCAGTAGAGACATGCTGCTGGTTTGTTTTTACCCACAGAGAGACAGGAAACAGCTGAAGGCATCATCATCATCATCATCATCATCATCATGTCACAGGGATGGAGATTCATCAGAACACACAGCTGTAATCTGAACACGTCTTAATGCTGCTGCAGGTTCATCCGACACTGTAAAACTGGGTTAGTTAAATAAAACCTGGCAGCAGGAGTCCCAGAGGAGAACGAGGAAGTACTAGAGCATTACAAAATAAAAGCTCAGATCTGTGGAATAATAATAATACAGTATGATCACACAACGTTAAACGACATTTTAATAGTTATTATTAAGACAACACCAGTTTAAAGGGTTTTTACCATTTTTAATTCTTAATATTTTGTCAAATAATGATGTTTTTGCAGCTTTTAATACAGCACGACTGTAAATTTATGCTATTTTTATTTACAGTTTCTGCCTTTTGTTTTTTTGTTTTTTCATTTTACCATTTTTGAATCCATAATAAACTAAAAATATACTATAATGACCACCTGTACAAACACAGTAGATAAATCAGAACGTGTGTTGAATAGAAAAATAATAATTTCGCATGATAAAATGCCTCCAGTCTGGCAGTAAAGGTGGTAAAGTCTCCATAAAACAGCTGTGGACAGTGAACCACTTTTAAGAAACAGCTGCTTCAGAAAAACACATCATTGTTTTACAGATTATTAACATGACTTAAAGAAGAATTAAGTGTATTATTATTATTATCAGGGTCTGAGCACCAACAGTGTAAACTCCTGCTGTTGTTCTAAAGACTATTATTATTATTTACCGACTTTTAAGTCACAGTTTTGAGGCCCTGAACATACTCAAACATGTCTAACTTGGCACGCCCATCAGACCTGGAGGAACATTTAATATTTTAGAGGAATTATACATGTGAACAGCAAAATGGCTCCACAGTGCCCCCTAGAACATTTTAATAAAAGGGTTTATGTTCAGTTAGTTTCACCTAGAGCTATGAAATTCAGTACACATATGTATAACGACAAGACACGCAAAAAAGCCTCCAGAACCCATACCCACAATGCAACAGGAAGTCCGCCATTTTGAATTTACTGTCAGATTTTTGGTGATTTTGGCAGAAATTTTCATATTTTCTAGAGCGAACTCGTCCGAGAGGGCAACTCTGAGAGATCTCATATTTAGCCAGCATATCCTACAGGTGGTGGTGAGCAGAAGTTATTAAAATGTTATTAAAAGTATGAGGGCGTGGCCGTGGTGGTCCGCGGCGTTTTGGTGTGTCGCCATAATAGAAACAGGAAGTGATGTCTAACTAGCCTGTATGTGCTTCAATCAGTGTCAAACTTCACAGGTGTGATCAGAGTCCAGGCCTCATCACAGCCACATGACCATATAAGGACAGCTCAGTCACATGACCATATAAGGACAGCTCAGTCACATGACCATATAAGGATAGCTCAGTCACATGACCACATAAGGATAGCTCAGTTACATGACCATATAAGGATAGCTCAGTCACATGACCATATAAGGATAGCTCAGTCACATGACCATATAAGGATAGCTCAGTCACATGACCATATAAGGACAGCTCAGTCACATGACCATATAAGGACAGCTCAGTCACATGACCATATAAGGACAGCTCAGTCACATGACCATATAAGGATAGCTCAGTCACATGACCATATAAGGATAGCTCAGTCACATGACCATATAAGGATAGCTCAGTCACATGACCATATAAGGACAGCTAAGTCACATGACCATATAAGGACAGCTCAGTCACATGACCATATAAGGACAGCTCAGTCACATGACCATATAAGGATAGCTCAGTCACATGACCATATAAGGATAGCTCAGTCACATGACCATATAAGGACAGCTCAGTCACATGACCATATAAGGACAGCTCAGTGACATGCATGTTCTGCTGCTCGCCATCACGCCATGAAACAGGAAATGATGTCTACCTAGCCTGTACGTGCTCCGATTGGCCTCAAACTTCACATGAATGATCTAAGTCTGGCCCTGATGACATCCATATGGTGACTACCTGTCTCTGTCACAGCGCCACCTGGTGGACATGTGAGTAATAACTGAGCAGTACGGATGTAAAGAAACGTCCAACACAGCTTTAATCTGTAAGTGTTATTTAGAGGTAGTTTCCTGTTTTTTTAAATTACAGGTCATAACTCTCAGAATCTTTATTTTCAAAAATGGTAGTTTGTTCTTTTACAATGCTTGACCGTAAAATTATTAATGCATTAGAATCAGAAAAGCTTCCATAAAACAGCTGCAAGAACAGGCAGGAATGAACCGTGGACATGATTTATAGTCTGGGACGTTTTTTAAAGGTTAACATGTAAAATTATACTTTTAAAATTATTCTCCTGAAAGAAAACAGTGAAGACGTTCAAGAATTTACAGTTAAAAATGTTAAAACGTGTTTTTTTGAGTGTATAGGCAGATAAAGTCCCCTGGTTTCAGGTAAATCTGACTTTAAAGCTCCTTGTTTCACTCTGCTGCAGTAACTGATGGAGACTAGAAGCCTCTCTGTGCACAGCAGCTTCTACTGGAGCTGACTAACGAGTGCTTTTTATACACATTTTTAGATTATTTTAATTTTTTATGCAGATGCACTCCGCTACAAAACAACCCCAGTCATTCTAGAGGGATTCATTCTTGCTGTTGGAGCCGATGAGGGTCCGACTGCTTCCTCTGAGAAGACGACAGCCACGTGAAATCCTGCTCTCCAGGAATGTAGACGTGACAACGGCCACAGCTGACCATCATCTTCCTCTTAAGCTGGATTTGTTTTGCCAATTTAACACAAAGCCGCCGAACACGAACACACAGAGTAATCCCTCCAATATGAACATCTGGAGCCTGGATCTGCACCTCCTGTTTACACCTCCTCTAAAACACAGCTCCACCGCTCCTCAGATGAAATGTTTGACTCCTTCATGTCCTCTTTTCTCTTTACTCCGTCATACCTACGTCCAGGTTTTTAAAATGTATTTTGCTAACAAAAGACGTGAGGATGTGTTTTCTTCTTTCTGTTCTTCGCTTCTGCTCAAGAAAATATGTTCAGTATAACTAAAAACTATAAAGAACGGTGGCTGAAAGTCTCCAATCCACTCTGATCAAACAGATGCTATTAATTTATTATTTTACTTCTGGTAATTTAATGAAAAATGAACCTAAAACACCTAAAACTAGCACCTATATGATGCTAACAACCTGTAGATGACAGCTTATGTAGACATGGACTAGGGGTGGGACAAAACATCGATACAGCGATACGTCGTCGTCCCTGAGTATCGATACGCTGGCGCCAAATATCCATACTTTAATTAATACAATAAGGCCCTCCAAACCCTCCACATTCCCCTGCCAGCTGCCATTTCCCCAGCGTCACTACTTAATGTCTCCACATGGTGGCGTTTATCACATGAATGAAATGAATCGGCCCAACAACAGTTAGTACAGGTATAATGGAGGACAGCAACGCTACCGTAAGAGACGCCCCATCCACGTTTAAGTCCAAAGAGTGGACCCATTTGGGCTTTGAGGGAACAAGCAAGCTGGACAAAGACTACGACATATGCAGGAAGTGCCTCGCCAAAGTAAAGCACACAGGAAACACCACCAACATGCAAACCCACCTGCAACGCCTCCATCCTGAACTCCTGGCTCAGAAAGCGGCTGATGCAGCAACGTTTCAAGTCAGCCTGCAGCCGTTAGCACGACGTTTAAAGCAAAGATGGCCGCCAGCATTACAACGTCCATCACTGGGTTCATCTGAAGGACCTCCACCCGTACAGTGTGGTGGAAAATGAAGGGTTAGAAAAATGCTACACACTGGAACCAAGGTCTGAATATATCCAGGTTATAGATATGGTGATGGATCGTTGTGTGATTGTCTTCCAATATATTGATGTATCGTATCGTATCGTGAGCCATGTATCGTATCGTATCGTGAGGTCCCCTGAGGTTACCACCCCTAATAGAAAGTGCTGAACATACAATAAATCTCTCTTCCACATGATAAAATCCTTCAGACGGAGGTGAAGTTTCCATAAATCTACAGGTCCTTCTGGTTCTTCCTCTTCATGCTTTGTGTTCTGATGGTTTCTGTTTCCTCCTCCATCCTGTTTTCTTGCCAACAGAAGACGTGACGTTGTGTTTTCTTCTGTTCTCAGCTCCGATGAAAAGATTCTCTCATCTGCTGTTTGTTGTTTTCGCTCGGAGAGTCTCTTCCCCGCGGTCCTCGGCCTCACGCTGCTCGTCTGACGGCTCGGGTCAAACCGACTGACCCTCCTCGCATCGCTAATGTGCTCCGAGGGAGAAGCTTAAATCGAGCTCGCTGCGGGGGAGAGCAGCAGCCGGAGGTTCTGCAGCATTTAGACCTGCAGCTGTTTGAACAGAACCGACGGGTTCCTGCCGCCGGACCCACGTCAGCATGTCGGCCTCCATCAGAGACACAACGTGGCAGACGGTTGGCAGGAAACCAGGCTTTTATTGTGAAGGCCGACCAGAGTCACGATCTCTGCGTTTGTCTCTGAGTTTGACTCTCATCCATCGCCCAAAGCAGCAAGTCTGAACAGTTTTATAGGATCTGAAATAATAAAATAGTGATCTGTGCTCCGGCTTCACCACCACTGCCAACTGGAACATCCAGTCTTCCTCCAAATATACAGAGAAATAAAGAGCAGCTTTCAGCAGACGAGTGGAATAATTCAGTTTGGAAAGAATCCGTCCTTCTAAAGTGACTGAGGCGGTTTGTTGGAGACTAAACATGTTTTCTCTACTTTCACTTTTAAATGTTTTCACTTTTTTGCACCACATTTCTGCTCAAACCTGCTTCAAATCGATGCTGCGTTTACATCAGAGGACTTGGAAGAGGTCTGGAACAGACTTAGAAAGCCGTGACCTCAGCCCTGCTCACATCTAAGGACAGCCCAGCGTCAGACTGAGGCTTCACAGACTGGAATCTCTCAGCGTCACTGTTGTGTTGTATTTAGGGCTGGACCCCAACATCTGAATATAATAATAATGTTGACATCTGAATGTTCCCCCCGTCCCTGGCTGCCGTCTCCTGGCCGAGCATCTTCACCAGCGGCACAAGGTTCAGGACGTGGACGAGGAGCCGACAGGAAGGCCTGGTTAGCGAAGACACTGCTGCTGAGCCACTGCCAGCAGGAGACGTCCATGATAAAGCTGTCGGAGTCCAACGGTGAACTAAAACGAATCCCGTCTCATTTTTCTCTTCAGCATAAACAGATTTTCTCTGCAGCTGAAACCCTCGTTCATCGACTACTGCATCAGCATCCTGTATAACACAACCTCCTTAACAGTCCCTCGCATCAATTAACACTAATTCAACCAATCTCCATGAATTCTGCGCCACCTTGCAATTTCGTCCAATCACCGCCACTTTTCCACAATCTTGTCCCGCCTCCCGTGAGTTCCACCAATCACAGCAGTCCCCAGTAATTCCCCAGTTTATTTCTTATCTTATTTTTTATTTTTATTTTTATTTGTACTTACTTCATTGCACACTTAGTATTACGGATATTGCTTAACAATTTCCCTCTTTATTTTTATTTATTTACTTTATTTTGCACATTTTTTATTATCTTGTATTATTATTTTTTGTCACTTATCACTTGTATAGCACAATCCCCTTGCATGACTACTTTCTGTACTGTCCTATTATGTTGCAACTCTTGGAATTTCCCCTTGTGGGACAAATAAAGGATCTCTTATCTTATCTTAATGCACGTACGTCACCGGATTCACTTCCTTGTTTATGGTTTGAAGATACAGATACGTATGCAACAAAAACTACTGCAGAACAATTCCCTGATGTTCTTCACCAAAGCGGAGCTAAACTGTTTTCACCCCGTGGAATATTGAGGTGGAACACAAACCAAAACCATCCACTGACAAACACTTTTCTACCGTAAACATATCAGGAGAATGGGTGAAACCAGCGGACCACAGACCAGACAAACCACCGTGATGAAGCTGCTGCATCCAGATCTGTGGCAGCACTGAAACAATGAAGGTCAGTTAGATTCATTAACTGACGTGACGAGCTGTGAGCGTGTGTGTGTGAACACGCGTGTGCCAGGATGTGGAATTAACTTTATAAACTGTTAACATTTTAATGAGTTAAACAAAACAAAGAAAAAAATGCAACTTTTTAGCAATTTTTTGCCGTCTCCCACAACAAATACGCTTAAAACATCACAACTTACATCACAATTTTTAGAAAAGCTGCTGTGAATTCAGACATTTTAGGAGCAACAATCTGGAAAAACACCCAAGAAATCCTGGAGGGACTGACTTAACAAGCTTCAGAACATCCAGATCTCTGCCTCCCGCCTCCTCACCCACACATCACATCACCCTGTCCTCCAGAACCTTCACTGGCTTCCTGTCCCACATCATATCCAACTCAAAATCCTCCTCCTCACCCATAAACCACTCCATAACCAGGCCCCTTCTTACCTTAAGGACCTGCTCCACCCCTACACCCCTTCCTGGACCCTCTGATGCAAATCTCCTGCCCGTCCCCAGAACCAGACACCGACCCTGGGGGGACGGAGCTTTCGCTCCCTCAACACACCCCTGATCCTGTTGACCCTACCGCATCCAAGACTAGATTAAAACACACCTCTGACGCTCCGCTTTCAACTTCTAACCTCTCTAAATTCATACAGACCAGACACAACACTTTATTTACAGACTCCAGACGTGTGTTTTTGTTTTCTGCTGCACTTTCAACTGTATTTGTTGTTTTCTGTTTGACTGATTGATTTTTAAATCTGTATTTGTGTTTGTTTTTAACCTGTAAAGCATCTTTGAGTTTTTGAAAAGCGCTCAGTAAATGTAATGTATTATTATTATTATTAATATTATCATTATTATTATAAAGTCCTGCAGCTCAGTGGAACCACAAGAACATGAAGGAGGACAGAGAACCAGGGAGGTCTTCTGTGTGGTTTATAATATAGTTAGAATGAAGGAGACCAGGTTTATCTTTTCTAACTGATGATCTCTGTCCTTTATATTCCATATTTATCCTGTAGAAACGAATCCTCCCAGTCCACATCCTGTTCTAGTATTTGATTTAAATTTTAACTGGTTTTAATTCTACGGGTCTCATCCTGTCAGCTCAGGTTGTTCTAAATGTGCCGTTTAGTTATTTCTACAGAATCTGTTTTAATAAAAGCTGTTTTTGAAAAATGAGACGCGTAGAATCAGATGACTGTGAAGAAGAAGGACGGTGCTTTGGTTGATGTTCGTAAAGTTTGATCTAATCTTGGTTTTCCTGACAGAACAAACAGCAGCCGTGTATTTGAACCGTCCTTCGTTCATCCATGCAGATGTTCCTTCAGTCCAGCAGAACATCTGGAGTCCCTGAGAACGAAGCTGAACCAGAATCTATGGAGGTGCAGCGATGGATCCGACTCTGACGTCTTCCCTCCTGAATCCAGTCGTCCCCTCAGGTGAGAAGCTCCGGTCCCGAATGATCAGAGTATATTTATATCCTAATTAGCCTGGATTCACTGTGTTGTGTCCTTGTGAGTGTTTTTAATTTACCTACATCTCCTGTTTGGTTCCCTGGTGGATGAGGAGGTGACACCACTAAGTGGAGTTTGTCCTCTGTGTTTGCTGAGTTTCAAACCGTCTTCGGTTCAACCAGACAGAACATTTCAGCCTCTGAAGGCGACTTATCTTTAATAAAACCACCAGAATGAAGCGTCCACCAGCCAGAAGTCTAAAGCAGCTTCTACTGGAGCAGCATGGGAGGCGTTCAGGGACATCTGGACATCATAGCGTCTATCAATCAGCAGAAGTTAGGATCTTTGGGTATAATTTAGTTTATATGTATCCTGTAGGAGATGCTCTGAATTCAGTCAAAGATCATTTTAAGTCTTATTTTGACGCAGAAACAGACCTAAAGATAAACTGTTAATCCAGCTGCTGCATTCTAGGAATTTATTTCATCACAGATCTGAAAGTTAATCTTCTTTAACGTTATTCGGGCTTTTTTCATGGCAGTTAAGGAACAGAGGATGTGTTTAAATTCACTGTTGACTCTCACAAAATACTGTTTCCTGTTTAAATAATTACAGTTTAAAAGGTTTTTCCTCCCAAAATACTACTTCCTGTCAGAGTATTTGATTTATTCCACACTAAATACCAGCTTCTGTACTTACATTTAAGGGTTTATTCCAACTAAAATATTACATTCGGCCTGAGTATTTGTTGTTTTAAAGCTTTATTCTACCCAAAATTCTACTTTCTGTCCCCGTACAGAGAGTTTTACAGGTTTATTCTCGTTAAAACATTACTTTCTGTCTAAATACTTGAGTTTTGGAGTCTTTTTTTCCACCCAAAGCACTCCTTCCTGTTTAATTACTTAAAGATTTCAAGGTTTATTTCACTAAAATACTACTTCCTGTCAAAGTATTTGTAGTTTTAAAGTTTTATTCCATGCTAAAAACCAATTTCTGTCCAAGGACTTACATTTAAGAGTTTATTCCAATTAAAATACTGCTTTTTATCCCAGGGCAGAGAGTTTTACAGGTTTATTCCAGCCAAAACTATTATTCTCTGTCCAAATTCTTCTAGTTTTAAAGGTTTTTTTTCCACCCAAAATGCAACTTCCTGTCAGACTAATTGTAGTTTTAAAGATTTATTCCATGCTAAATACCAATTTCTGTCCAAGGACTTACATTTAAGGGGTTTGTTCCAACTAAAATATTATTCTCTGTCCAAATTCTTCTAGTTTTAAAGGTTAATTCCACCAAAATACTACTTCCTGTTTAATTACTTGTAGCTTCCAAGGTTTATTTCACCCAAAACACAACTTCCTGTCAAAGTGTTTGTTGTTTTAATGATTTATTCCTGTCCAAGGACTTCTAATTTTAAAGGTTTATTCCACCAAATATACTACAGATTTTTACTTTTGGAGAGAAACTGGTTCTAAACAAAGACCCAACATTTACTCCGAGTGCCTCTGGTTGACGTGTCGCCATGGTAACCCAGAAAATGGAGGATAAATAAAGGACCTCACTGATCTAGAAGCTGACGGTGGTTGAAGTGGTGATACGGTGTCATGACAGAGCTGGTGAGGAGGTCAACCTGTTTTTAACAAAGCGCTGCAGAAAGTCACCACAAGGAGCCTTCATGGGTTTAAACTGTGACCCGATCACAGATTAACTGATTAAAATCAACAATTAATTCTCCTCCACAGGAGAAAAATGATCCTTTCATTCAGGTTCCTTCAGGTTCAGCAGTCGTATTTTAGCCAGAATAAACCCAGAAAACTCTCCGTACCGGGACAGAACGCCGTACTGTCTTAGGATAAACCTCAGAAACTACAAGTAATTAAACAGGAAGTACAGCTCTGGGTGGAAAAAACCTTCAAAACGTCAAGTATTTAAACTGAAAGCAGTATTTTAGTTGGAATAAAGGCTTAAATGTGGAAGTACTTGGACTGTAATTGGTATTTAACATGGAATGAATCTTTAAGACTACAGATACTTTGACAGGAAGTAGTATTTTGGATGAAGCTAACCTTGAAAACTCTACATAATTAAACAGGAAGTAGTATTTAGCATGGAATACATTTTTTAAAACCACAAATAATGGGACAGAAAGCAGTATTTTCTTTGGAACAAACCTCGGAAACTCTAAGTAATTAAACAGGAAGTAGTATTTTGGGTGGAATAAACCTGTTGAACAGCTGAATCTCCCCTCTGGGATTAATGAAGTGTTTCTATTGTATTGTTAAACTACAGCAGAGGACAGGAAGCAGTTCGACCTGTAATTTAAAATGTGAATGTTTCAGACTCACGATGCTCTAATGTGGTAATTATTACAGCAGAAGATGAAGCTCACTGTTTAAGACTGAACCCAGATCCTCCATTAACATCCTGCATATATATAGATAGATATATGTATATATATGTATACTACATATTAACCTCAGGTGTTCAGGTGAACGACGACTTTAGGAAAACATCTGGTAGAAAGAAATGAAGCTAAACCAAACATGAGTCAGTCACATGTTAAATCAAAGCTGCTCGTTTACAGTCAGGATCAGTAGTTTAGATAGATTTAGATATAGATAGATATAGACATGGGTATAGATAGATAGATATAGACATGGGTATAGATAGATAGATAGATAGATAGATAGATAGATAGATAGATAGATAGATAGATAGATAGATAGATAGATAGATAGATAGATAGATAGATAGATAGATAGATAGATAGATAGATAGATAGATAGATAGATAGATGTATATAGATAGAGAGAGAGAATTTGGATATAGATATAAATGTACAGATATATATATATATATATAGATATAGAGATATAGGTATGTAAATATAGATACAGAGATTATAGATATAGAGAAAGAGTTATGTTGATATATCGAAAAATAGATATAGAGATATATAGATATAGAAATAAATATATAGATATAGATATAGATACAGATATATTTGTACCACTATACCCTGTCTGTGTGTCAGTGTGAGGGTTTATACAGTAACTGGGATCCTCCTGTCTCCTCCTGCTGTTTCTCAGTCTTCTACTGCCCTCTACTGTCTTCTACTGTCATCTACTGTCTTCTACTGCCATCTAGTGCCATCAGCAGCTCTGACACTCTTTAATGTGGACGTCCAGTTTCCTTCCTGACTCTGACACTGAGCCAGTGACGCTCTGATCACTTAATAAATACACGGTATAAAGGAGTGACACAATAAAAACAGCAAGCTGCTGTTGTCTAAGCTTATAAGAGATTAATGATGGACGTCTACATGTGTGGAAACAGTTTAGTCACCAGTAATATGTCATGATGCCCTTTATGTCCTTTATGTCCTTTATGTCCTTTATGTCCTTCATGTCCTTTATGTCCTTTATGTCCTTCACCTCTCGTCTTGGTCATTTTGAATATATTTGTAGGGATTTCATGTCTATTGTTTGTCATTTTGTACCTGTTCATGGTTGTTTTGTGTCTCTTTTAGTTGTTTGACGTCTCTTTTTGGTCATATTGTGTCTATTTGTGGTCCTTCTTAGTGTCTCTTGGGTGATTTTGTGTTTCTTTTTGGTCATTTAGCATCTCTTCTTGGTTATTTTAAATATATTTGTGGTCATTTTGAGTCTTTCTTTGGTCATTGTTTGTCATTTTGTGTCTCCTTTTGGTCAGTTTGTAGACATTTCTGGTCATTTTGTTTGTTAGTGGTCATTTTGAGTCTCTTGTTGGTCATTTTTTACCTGTTCATGGTTGTGAAACGAGCTTCTCCTGACCTGGATTCTGCCATCTAGTGGGAAAAACCACGAGCTGGAGACTGACGAGGCAAAGTTTTAGCTTCCTAACTGTAAAAATATGTATCTACTTGTATTTATAGTGTAAATATCAAAACAAATCTGGATTTAATGAGTCTTTCTCAGCTTTAGGGCTGAAAATAACGATTAATCCATCGAGTATTTCACAGATTAGTCGATTCATTTTCCTCTAAAGAAGCAAAATCACCTTTTCATTTAGGTTCATTTTATTTTGAAAAACTTAGTGTGATCGTATAAAGCAGCAGGAAACAAACGGACATCTAAACGTCTACAGCTATTCCACAGTATTACCTCACTACGTCGACACAACTAAAGCTAATAATCAGATGGTTTGTCTGGTGTTTTCATGGAACCAGCGGTAAAAGTTCAGAGTGAACTTTAAAGAACTCAGCTTCAGGCTCTGCACTGAAACTTTAAACCTCTGTTGTCTTTTGCTGATTTATGGCTGCTCAGTTGTTCAGATGTGTGCACGCCACTGTGCACGTTTCTGTGTGCATGCTTGAGATGTGTGTGTGTGCATGTTTGAGTGCACGTGCATGAGTGTGTGTGTTGCAGGGCAGCAGCATGTGTGGACATTCCTCTCATTCCTTCAGCTCTCAGCTGTCCTGCTGTCGGCCTCCATCTGTCTGACTGGACCCTGAGACTGCAGGACGGACGGACGGACGGACGGACGGACTTTCTTCACAAAGCTTCAGTTCTTTACTGTGTTCAGAGGATGAAGTACGAAGCTGGTTCAGCACAGCCAGGCTTCCTCTGTGTTAGCTGGATCCACAAAACCCAACATCCCAGTCAGAGAAGATCACGACTCTGATCCTGTTCCAGTAAAAGAGGCTGTTTAATGCAACGTGTGATTCTTGTCCTGCACTAAATGCACTAATTACAGTCAGACGAACAGATATGTCTAAAATATGAAACCGTCACTGTAAAACCATCCATCCATTATCTATACACCACTCAATCCTCTGTAGGGTATCTGGAGTCTATCCCAGCCGACTCAGACGGTCAGGTAACCAGTCTATCACAGGGCTACACATAGAGACAAACAAGCACACTCTCATTCACACCTACAGACAATTTACAATCACCAGTTAACCTCAGCATGTTTCTGGACCGTGGGAGGAAGCTGGAGAACCTGGTGAGAACATGCAAACTCCACTCAGGAAGATCCCAGGCGTCCTAACCGGGATGTGAACCGGGGATCTTCTAGCTGTGAGGCGACGCTGCTGACCACCGAGTCACTGCAAATCCTTTAGGTTTATATGTTCCCTCTCCTCTCAGTGACTCTTAGTTCCAACTTCCAGCTGCACATCAGAGCTCTGAAACTTTAATCTTCACTCACTGAAACATGAACATTCAGGTCTGACACCGTCCCAGAATGAAGGAGACGTGGAATCACTTTCATTTATGGACAAATCAAAGTGAAATTAATGCTACTGACTCCACAGCATCAGTTACCATGGAGATCTAGCTGTGCAGCATCAGTTACCATGGAGATCTAGCTGTGCAGCATCAGTTACCATGGAGATCTAGCTGTGCAGCATCAGTTACCATGGAGATCTAGCTCCACAGCATCAGTTACCATGGAGATCTAGCTCCACAGCATCAGTTACCATGGAGATCTAGCTCCGCAGCATCAGTTACCATGGAGATCTAGCTCCGCAGCATCAGTTACCATGGAGATCTAGCTCCGCAGCATCAGTTACCATGGAGATCTAGCTCCGCAGCATCAGTTACCATGGAGATCTAGTCCTACAGCATCAGTTACCATGGAGATCTAGCTCCGCAGCATCAGTTACCATGGAGATCTAGTCCTACAGCATCAGTTACCGTGGAGATCTAGCAGGTTAAAACAGAGCGTCCTTCATGACACTGTAAAATCAACATACCTGCAGACTCACTGATCTCACTTCGTAGTTCTAGACTTGGTTCTATTTATTCATTCACCCTCTATTTAGTTATTGATCAACCACCTATGAAGACATCTGAGAGGCTGAGAGCTGAGCTACAAACTGTGGTGACTCCAGAAAGAAGCATGTTGGGTTTTGTCTGCACTGAGGATCAAACCTCAGAGGACTTGATTGAGTCTGTTTGTTGTTTCTGTCTGTTTTCAGTCGCCTCGTGTCTCTTAGTGGTCATTTTGTGCGTCTTTGCCGTTGACTTGTATGTTTTTGCTCTGGTTTTTGTCTCTTTGTGATGAAAACTCACTAAACCTCTGGCCTCCATCTCATCACTGAGTCCCAACTCTAATTCAACATATCTGTGATTTGATTTCAGTGAATCAGAATGACTGTTAGAGGTTCTACAGCATCATTCTGACCTGGTTAAACCTCATCTAGACGTCCTAACGTGACAGCGAGCTGAACGAACTAAAGAGATCTTGAGTTCTAAAGTGTCTGATCACTGTTGTCGTCCTGGCGACTTTTTAAATCGATGTTTCTAATCTCTGCCTGCTCACTGCTGCTCCGACAGAAGACTGAAGGGAAACCAAACGTCCACACGCATGAAAAACGACCGCAGAGTGTTGACTTGTGTATCTGTCACTAGCTATTCCACACACACACACACACACACACACACACACACACACAGTGACACACACACACAGTGACACACACACACACACACACAGTGACACACACACACACACTCCCAGCTGTCTGCTGCTGGTGGGGGAGGAGGAGAAACTGGAGAAACTGGAGCTCAGAGTTCACATTCAGCCTGATCCTCCTTCCAGTCAGTCAGTTTACTGCAGCTCAGACCTGCTAACTGGTTAGCTTCACTTCACCTGGTAACTACTAACTGGTTAGCTTCACTTCACCTGGTAACTGGTTAGCTTCACTTCACCTGGTAACTACTAACTGGTTAGCTTCACTTCACCTGGTAACTGGTTAGTTCAACCACCAGGTGACCCACTAGCTGGTTTGCTGATCGGTACCAGAGCTGATGCTGCTGGAGATATGAACCTTCCTACAGTCCAGGTCCTGCTGCTGTGGATCCTCTCTGTTGGTTCTGGTGAGTTTAACTCTGAATGGTTGGTGGTGGGACTGGTTGGCTGAGGAACTGGTTGGTTGTGGGACTGGTTGGTTGTTGGACTGGTTGGCTGTGGGACTGGTTGGTTGTGGAACTGGTTGGTTGTGGGACTGGTTGGTTGTGGGACTGGTTAGCTGTGGGACTGGTTGGTTGTTGGACTGGTTGGCTGTGGGACTGGTTGGTTGTGGAACTGGTTGGTTGTGGGACTGGTTGGTTGTGGGACTGGTTGGCTGTGGGACTGGTTGGCTGTGGGACTGGTTGGTTGTGGGACTGGTTGGTTAAGGGACTGGTTGGTTGAAGAACTGGTTGGTGGTGGGACTGGTTGGTTAAGGGACTGGTTGGTTACGGGACTGGTTGGTTGTGGGACTGGTTGGCTGTGGGACTGGTTGGTTGTGGGACTGGTTGGCCGTGGGACTGGTTGGTTGTGGGACTGGTTGGCTGTGGGACTGGTTGGTTGAGGGACTTGTTGGTTGAGGGACTGGTTGGCTGTGGGACTTGTTGGTTGAGGAACTGGTTGGTTGTGGGACTGGTTGGTTGAGGAACTGGTTGGTTGTGGGACTGGTTGGTTGAGGAACTGGTTGGCTGTGGGACTGGTTGGTTGTGGGACTGGTTGGCTGTGGGACTTGTTGGTTGAGGAACTGGTTGGTTGTGGGACTGGTTGGTTGAGGGACTGGTTGGCTGTGGGACTGGTTGGTTGAGGGACTGGTTGGCTGTGGGACTGGTTGGTTGAGGGACTGGTTGGTTGTGGGACTGGTTGGTTGAGGAACTGGTTGGATGTGGGACTGGTTGGTTGAGGAACTGGTTGGTTAAGGAACTGGTTGGCTGTGGGACTGGTTGGTGGTGGGACTGGTTGGTTGAGGGACTGGTTGGTTGTGGGACTGGTTGGTTGAGGAACTGGTTGGATGTGGGACTGGTTGGTTGTGGGACTGGTTGGTTGAGGAACTGGTTGGATGTGGGACTGGTTGGTTGAGGAACTGGTTGGTTGAGGAACTGGTTGGTTGAGGAACTGGTTGGATGTGGGACTGGTTGGTTGAGGAATTGGTTGGTTGAGGAACTGGTTGGCTGTGGGACTGGTTGGTTGAGGAACTGGTTGGTTGAGGAACTGGTTGGCTGTGGGACTGGTTGGTGGTGGGACTGGTTGGTTGAGGGACTGGTTGGTTGTGGGACTGGTTGGTTGAGGAACTGGTTGGATGTGGGACTGGTTGGTTGAGGAACTGGTTGGTTGAGGAACTGGTTGGCTGTGGGACTGGTTGGTTGAGGGACTGGTTGGTTAAGGGACTGGTTGGTTGAAGAACTGGTTGGTGGTGGGACTGGTTGGTTGAGGGACTGGTTGGTTGAGGGACTGGTTGGTGGTGGGACTGGTTGGTTAAGGGACTGGTTGGTTGAAGAACTGGTTGGTGGTGGGACTGGTTGGTTGAGGGACTGGTTGGTTGAGGGACTGGTTGGTTAAGGGACTGGTTGGTTGAAGAACTGGTTGGTGGTGGGACTGGTTGGTTAAGGGACTGGTTGGTTGAGGAACTGGTTGGTGGTGGGACTGGTTGGTTAGCCGTCTTGTTGTTTCTAAACTAAATTCCACCAGCTTCAGCTTACAGAAGGTAACCCGGTAGAAAACAAAGTAAACATGTTAATTGTATTCAGATGCTTCATGACAGGCGTTGGCAGTTATTTATTTAAAAAGACTGGATTTATTTGTTAAATATTAAAGCATTAAGGTAGAAAAGTAAAAATATTTAGACATGTAATATTTCAGAACATGTATGTATTTTTAAGTCCTTCTTTACCAAATACTGTCATTAGATGCATGAAGATTTTAAATTATTCTTGGATTAATGAAGTTTATCTGATGGAGTCGACATAAATAAAATTATTAAGTGCATAAAAGTCAAATATTCAGTCAAATGTCAGACTGATGTCAACAAATACGACCATTTTAAATCACTGTAGTTTATAAAACCTCAGAAGGAGCCCGTGAACGTTCACCGCACCATGTTTCACTTCAAACCGACCAATCACAGAGCTCCATCACTGCAATCCAGCTAAATCATGAATCAGACCTGCTCAGAGATCTACAGCTGGAGGAACCTGAAGGAACATCTTGACACTGATCATCTGGACAGGAGGATATTCAGGTGTTCAGGTGTTCAGGTGTTCAGATGGTCTCCTTGTTGTCTCAGTGCAGCTCTCTGGCTAACGACAGCCCGTCAGCGTTTGTCCTTCAGGTAAAAACAGCAGCTCGGCGTTCTTTAAATTCCTCTCTGCGTTCACATTTGAGGAATTTACTGCTGCTTTATATTTACCAGGAGGAGGCAGAGGACACGTTGACCTGAGACTCTCTGGAGGAGTTCCATCTTCTCTTTAATGACAGTCGATGTTATGGATGACGGGGCTTTTTGTTTTGTCCACGATGAGCTCATATCCATCCAGAGCTGCTGTGATTGGTCGGTTTGATTGTTGACACTGAAAATGCATCAGGATTTTTAACTGCTGCATGTTTTATCTTCACTTCACTTCATTAGAACTAATTTGTGATCACTTGCAGAGCTGCTGCAGATAGTCGGCATCATTGATCACACTAATAATGCACCAATAACACATTTTAATCAATCATTTGGGGTTTTTTTAACTCATATTTATTCTAACAAATGCTTCTCTTCCATGTTTTTGCTCCATCATGACCTCGGTAGTTTTTCCCTTCAGTCATTGATCAGCTGCAGTTTCTTCTTCAAGTGTTTTTTGCCTTTGATCTAATCTGAGTCAATTAATAATTACTATTTCATGATTCTGAGTCCCAATCTGATGCTTAACTCATACATAATACACACTTAGATCAGCTGTAGTTCCTGGTTGTTCCACCAGGTGGAGCCTCTTCCTGTTTAATACTGTAGAGACCAGAGGAGGCGTCACTCAGACTACAGTTCATGTTGGAAGCAGAGAGCATTGTGGGAGTTTAGCTGCAACGGGCACCATGACAAAGACTAATGTGGAGGTTAATGACCTCCAACCAGAGCTCATGTGTTTAAGACAAAGTGGGATAAACTAAGACAGAGATGGAACAAACCTAAGCAAAATTTGCATTGTGGGAGTTTAGCTAGCAACGGGCACCATGACAGAGACTTCAGAGGAGGTTAATGACCTCCACTCCGAGTTCATACACTTCAGATCAGCCTGAGTTTACTACTGAGAAGTCATTTGTGCAGTGAACATGTGTGTTGTTGGTTTTAGACGTCTATATCAGCCTATTGAAATACGTCCACCGTAACTCTTGCAGATTAATCATAAGGTGATGATGCTCCTGACTATCGGTTCAGAAAACAGTTTGAAATCATGGGAGTTTAACCAGCAACGGGCACCATGACAAAGACTTCTGAGGTGGTTAATGACCTCCAACCTGAGCTCAGGTGTTTAGGATGAAGTGTGTTCAATTGAGGCCACATTACAGAGTCATAATGATATAAGTAATAACTGTATTTGTTCACTATATCATGTTCCTGTAGCTTTAAAATGTTAAATTAGCACAGAATACATATCTAATGGGCTTAATTAGCTTTATAAATTGACACAGTGTTGGTGGAGAATGATTTATTTATTAACAAAATAATGTAAATCTGCTATGCCGACGTGACACTGGATGAGCTTTAGGTTTGTTCTGATCCTGATCAACTAAAAACAGTCCTGATCAGAACATCTCTGGTTTTCTAAACTGAGTCTGCAGCAGAGTCCGACTGTGTTCAGGGCCAAAGCTTCCTCCAGAGATCCAGAACTAAAAGCTGGTTATAATATATTGATAACATAAAGAAAGAAAAAGCCCCAACTTTAATCCAGAAATAGTCCAGAAATAATCCAGTTCACGTTAAACACATGAGCGCTGGTTGGAGGTCATTAAGCGTCTCAGAAGTCTTTGTCATGGTGCCCGTCGCTAAATAAACCCCCACAAGTTTAAACTGATTTCCTAACCGATAGTCAGGAGCATCATCACCTTATAATCGTTGATCGACTGGTTGAAAGGCTTCAGGCAGCATCTCAAAGGGAACACGGGGTCTAATGAACCAGGCAGACGTGGACCATCTGAAACCAGCTGGTTCAAGAGTGAACACGGACTTCCTCATCCTCACTGCTGTAGAAACAGGTTCTAGTTTAAAGCAGCAGCAGAAAAACAACAGTCCTCTAAAGTCAATGAGCCTCGTTTGTCAGTCGTCACCTAATTAATCCTCATTAGGTTCGAGAGGTTCTATTGAATCAGTTCAAACAGGAGGGAAGAAAAGACGACGTCTGGATTCAAAATAGTCATTCAAGGACCTTTTTCCCCACATTTCACTGAATGAATCTTCCTCAGCAACATAATAATGCTGCCTCAGCTTCAGACTGCTAGTTTAAACTTAATCATGTTGACGTTATAACTGAATCTTCACGTCTCCTCCGACTCGAACATGACTGGACTCTTTCAAACCCTTCATTAGAAACACATCTGGTTCCTGTAAGTCTGTAGTTTGTTGGTTGAACATCACTTTCCCAGAAAAACACTGATGCAAACGAGGAAAAGGAAACCATCCAGGAGGCTAAACTGAACAACAACAAGTCAAACTAAACATCCGTCACACTTCCTTCAAACAGAACTAAATGAGGCTGCAGGTAAATGATCTAATGACCGATTCATTCCTGTTTAATCTCATGTTTAGTGTCGCTGCACCAGAACCGGCCCGACCCAACGCCCTGGACCAGATTTAACACGGCGCCGCCTCCATCGGTGATTTACAGAAGAAGAAACCAACAGCATTGTTTTATAGTAATATTAACTGAGCGTTGCTTTTAAAGGTTAGCAGTAATAACTAGTTTTAACATACAGGAGGTCCTCGGTTTACGACGGTCTCGTGTTCCGATGTTTCGTGGTTATGAATGTCTCCACAGGGGGACACTGAGTCAGGCGGCGTACCAACGAAGAAGAAAGCATCACTGGGTTCCCCGTCGTTGGTCGCTGCGTGTTAACCTGCTCTGAGGTTCTGCTATTTTCTGTATTTTTTGCCCTCTGTTACGTCTCCCAGGCGTAAGGCAGACTCTTCTGATGGCAGCGCTTCGACCACAAGGAAAGCCGTCACCATGGAAGTGAAGTTAGACGTTGTAGAGCCTCTGAGAAGGAAGGACTGGCAACGAACTTTACTTAAGGTATTAGTTTAGCTATAAAATCTGACTTACGCTGAAAATCGGTTTACGTCACGTCGTAGGAACGGATCTCCTTCATAAAACAAGAACCTCCTGTAATCATACTGAAGGTGATTTTTTGTGGTGCCCCCTGGAGGCCACGGCTCTCTTAGCATTTGCCTGTATCGCCCACTGGGCCCCCTACAGGCTCTTCTCTGCAGTGCAGCCTGATAAATAAAGCTGCAGCCATCAGAGGTGTGGCTCAGAATGCATCAATCAGAGCAAGTGACTCCAATAGCAGCTGTTCAGTCTTGATGTACTGGAAGCAACAACTGAGGTCCGTCCTCTGGAGGATAAAACTCACAGCAGACGCACCGGCTGCCTCGGGCTTTTATTTTGAAGGCCTGCTCTCACGCACTGTCACAGTACACTGGAAAAACAACAGGAAGTAAAGACGAAGAAGGTGAAATATCTGTGGGGAAAGCTGCAAACAGGTCCCATCAGTGACAGTCAGCTCTTCAGTCTGAGGTTGTTTTATTCAGTTTAGTCTCTAAAATGGTTTTAAAGTCACGTAGTTCACTGTTCTTTCACAGCAGGTTAGAAGGATATTTAGCTGGATTTTACAGATATAAAGCATCAGGAAACGTCAAATTTGGCTTTACTTACAGGCAAAGTTAGAAAAATACTGTTAGATGCACAAAAATTTAAAATGATGGCTAATTTTTTATGATATTAACATTATTTCATCCATTTTTGACACATCAGTCAGATTCTGGTGACAGAAAAAGTCTGAATGAACGAGTTACTCCAAGCTTATTAACCCTGGATTAAACGGCTCGTTGAATTATTAGAGTTTTAATTAACTAAATTTCACTGTGGTTGGAAAAGATTTTTAAAAATGTGAGAAAAAAAGCCGAATAGATGTAAGTGATCATATCAGAGCAAAACCTCTGGATTTTAATCCATAAATTACAGAAACTTTGACAACAAAACCAAGAAAATCAATAAACTTACAGCTAAAATCAGTTTTAAAAGTTACTTTTTTACAGTGTATGAGTCATTTTTTTTAACATAATATTAATATCATTGAATAAAATCACACACAGAAGGAAACATCAGTGAACTACCAGCAAACTGTTTTATCTGTGTTGTTTCTCAGCCTGGAGCTGTTTAATGTTTAAGGAGTGTAAAGTATGAAGTTTTAGGAGGATTGAGTTTAAAGCGTCTCAGCTCAGGTTCACATAAACGGATAGCAGTGCTCTGATTGACAGCTCCAAGTGGCTCCTCAGTCCCGCCCCCTTTCTATTTCCGTCCGAGGCCACATCAGAAAGAAGCAGAATCAGATCAGAGCCAGGAAACAAGAACGACGACCAGCCACAGTCCTCCAGCAGCCATAACCCTAAACCCCTAACCATAACCCCCTAACCATAACCCCCTAACCATAACCCCCTGACCATAACCCCCTGACCATAACCATGACCAGCATCCCAGAGAACAGCTGAGAGGACGTCTGAGTGTTGGCGTGTTGGTGTGTGTTGGTGTGTGTTGGCGTGTGTTGGCGTGTGTTGGTGTGTTGGTGTGTGTTGGTGTGTGTTGGTGTGTGTTGGTGTGTTGGTGTGTGTTGGCGTGTGTTGGTGTGTTGGTGTGTGTTGGTGTGTGTTGGTGTGTGTTGGTGTGTTGGTGTGTGTTGGTGTGTGTTGGTGTGTTGGTGTGTTGGTGTGTGTTGGTGTGTTGGTGTGTGTTGGTGTGTGTTGGTGTGTGTTGGTGTGTTGGTGTGTGTCGGTGTGTTGGTGTGTGTTGGTGTGTTGGTGTGTGTTGGTGTGTTGGTGTGTGTTGGTGTGTGTTGGTGTGTTGGCGTGTGTTGGTGTGTTGGTGTGTGTTGGTGTGTGTTGGCGTGTGTTGGTGTGTTGGCGTGTGTTGGCGTGTGTTGGTGTGTGTTGGTGTGTTGGCGTGTGTTGGCGTGTGTTGGTGTGTTGGTGTGTTGGTGTGTGTTGGTGTGTGTTGGCGTGTGTTGGCGTGTGTTGGTGTGTGTTGGTGTGTTGGTGTGTGTTGGTGTGTGTTGGTGTGTTGGCGTGTGTTGGCGTGTGTTGGTGTGTTGGCGTGTGTTGGTGTGTGTTGGCGTGTTGGTGTGTTGGTGTGTGTTGGCGTGTGTTGGCGTGTGTTGGCGTGTTGGTGTGTTGGTGTGTGTTGGTGTGTTGGCGTGTGTTGGCGTGTGTTGGCGTGTGTTGGCATGTTGGTGTGTGTTGGTGTGTTGGTGTGTGTTGGCGTGTGTTGGCGTGTGTTGGCGTGTGTTGGTGTGTTGGCGTGTGTTGGTGTGTGTTGGCGTGTTGGTGTGTTGGTGTGTGTTGGCGTGTGTTGGCGTGTGTTGGTGTGTTGGCGTGTGTTGGCGTGTTGGTGTGTTGGTGTGTGTTGGTGTGTTGGCGTGTGTTGGTGTGTGTTGGCGTGTTGGTGTGTTGGTGTGTGTTGGCATGTTGGCGTGTGTTGGCGTGTGTTGTCGTGTGTTGGCGTGTTGGTGTGTTGGTGTGTTGGTGTGTGTTGGCGTGTATTGGCGTGTTGGTGTGTGTTGGTGTGTTGGTGTGTGTTGTTGTGTGTTGGCGTGTGTTGGCGTGTGTTGGCGAGTGTTGGTGTGTGTTGGTGTGTTGGTGTGTGTTGTTGTGTGTTGGTGTGTGTTGGTGTGTGTTGGTGTGTGTTGGTGTGTTGGTGTGAGTTGGCGTGTGTTGGTGTGTTGGCGTGTGTTGGTGTGTGTTGGCGTGTGTTGGTGTGTGTTGGCGTGTGTTGGTGTGTGTGTTGGTGTGATTGTGTGTCCTCTGCTGCTGCCACCGACATGAAACAGGATCTGAGCGCGCTCAGTTCAGGCCGAGGGCAGCCAGCGGATTCCTGAAATAACCTGCAGAGGTTGTAGTGTGCTGGGTCATCGTGTGCACAGAGACATGTGCACTGAGGTTCACCAACAGACGTGATGCAGGAAGAGTGTCGGCTCACCGCCAAAATAAAGTCAAAGCTTTATGGAGGCAAAGAGAAAAAGTCTGTTAGAAAAAGCTCAGATTAAATCTGGACTATAGTCACCAGAAGACATGAGGAGACTCTGAAGTCACCTGAAGAAGGTTCTTTGGTCTGAGGAGACCAGGATGGAGGTTTAGACCATCAGACTAGATGCTATGATTGATGGACACCAAACACTGAACATCATTAAAAACACACCATCAACACTGGGAAGCACGGTGGTGGCAGCATCATGATGTGAAGCACGGTGGTGGCAGCATCATGATGTGAAGCACGGTGGTGGCAGCATCATGATGTGAAGCATGGTGGTGGCAGCATCATGAGCTGAAGCATGGTGGTGGCAGCATCATGATGTGAAGCACGGTGGTGGCAGCATCATGATGTGAAGCACGGTGGTGGCAGCATCATGACCTGAAGCACGGTGGTGGCAGCATCATGATGTGAAGCATGGTGGTGGCAGCATCATGGTGTGAAGCATGGCGGTGGCAGCATCATGATGTAAACATACATTAAATATCAATGACTATCTATCGTCCTCCAGACCTGACCAGAGCTGTAACGCTGTCATTCTCTAACCTCCAACTCAAAGCGTTTAGCTGATGAGCTGTGATTGGCTGCAGCGGTCAAAGCAGAAACCAAACGACAGTTTTTATTTAACTGATGAGTTATTTTCTCTCCAGTTCATCAGAATCCGACCGGAGGTTCTGGTCGAGGCTGGAACAGGTTGTCATGATGCTGCATGACTCAGAGTCGTGACGTCACTTCCAGACTCATGGAGGCGGTTTGGAGCAGCAGCTGTTAGCCTGCTAGCTGGAAACACCTTTTATATGAGGAGGTGCTAAATGCAGGTTAACTGCTGTGACCTCACTGAAGCTGCTGTTAGCGCTCAGATTAGCCTCAGCGTCGACTCACACAGACACACCTGATTAAACGGCTCAGGACTTCCAGCGCTGAAGCTTTTCACCACGGTGGAATCTCAGCCGGCCGCCGCCTCTTATCTGATAGTTCCAGCTCAGGACTCAGGTTTCAGGTTGGAAGCCAGGGAGAAGTTTCCTGTGTGAATCACAGTCATCTGCAGCGTCAGAGGGAAGCATTTGGACGGCAGCATGTTGTCCTCGTCACACATGTTGGCGAGACGTTTGTGTTCGACGTCAGCAGCTCAGAGCTACGTTTGTTCCAGTAACTCAAGGACATTTTACAGAGTAATTAAAAATAAAACCAGAAAAGCCCTCAGAGATCCAGACCTCCACCAAGCAGCTCCAGTCCACCCCAACACAACCTACCAATGAATACGTATCATTAAATAAAGTTAATCATCCGGTAATCCTCTCACACCGTAGCACTGCTGTGGCCGACGCCCACCATATATGTGTAATACACTTTCCTACCACAAGGCGGCGCTGCAAGGCTTTTAACACTCCCAATGTGAAAGAGTCTTTTATAAAACATCCTGGATCCAGACGGTGATCCGGATCCGTCCTAACATGTCATCATTTGTTCCATTTCACACATTTCCTGAACATTTCATCCAAATCCGTCCATGACTTTTGGAGTTATTTTGCACACAAACAAACAAACAAACAAACAAACAAACAAACAAACCAACGCCGGCAAAAACAGAACCTCCTGGGTGGAGGTAAAACTACAAAATAAAAACAACAGATGAAAGAAACTCAAAATTTAAATGGATCAGCAAGAAAAAGCACATTTCATAAGTCTGGGAAAAGAATTCTAAAATAAAAGCATAAATGTCGTATCAGGATGATAAATTTGATAAATTAGTATCTTTTTATGTGAAAAAATCCTCTGTACATTTTATAACTATCAATAAATCTACAGGTTTTTCTTGTTATTTCAAATTTAAAACATATTTGCGTGTCCTGGTTTTAGAATTGTGTTCACATGTTTTTGTAGTTCAAAAACACAGAAATAAAATTTCAAAATAAAAAAAAATCTGTAAAATTACAGCTAACTTTAAAAACATTCACACCAAGAAACTTAAATATCTCAGATTAATTGATTCAATTAAAAGCAGATATGTGTATGATAAGTTTGTAGAATGTCCATCTTTCAATGTAAAATCTGTAAAATGATGATCAAGCTCTGAATGTTGCATCTCTTAATGTGAAAGTTATCTGTTTCCTGTTCTGTTCTGATGCTGTACGTTCATCAGATGAGTCTGGATAAATGAACACAGGGATGGTCTAGATCAGTGGTTCTCAACTGGTCCAGCCTCAGGACCCACTATGTCTCTATTAATAACAGTCACGACCCAAACTGTTGAAGTTTGTTGTTCCTGTTAACAAATTAAGGTTTATTTGGGTGGAATCTCAATGCATTTTGATACAACTTAGGAAAATTTGGGCTCATTTCTTGCTCATTTTGGTATATTTGGACATTTTTGCCAAGTTTTGGGCATATTTTGGTCCATGTTGACAGATTCTGAGCACATTTTGGTTCATTTTTGGCTCGTTTTAGCATAAATTTCTCCAATAATCTGGCCGAGACAGATCTAGTGGACAACTACTGGTGTCACCACCACTAAATATCCTGCTACTGAAAGCAAACTGTGTCATATGAAACACGTCCTTCAAAATAAAAGACTTTATCCCGGTACTTTTTTGAGGAGGGGGCCATGCTTCTGTGACCCTCTAAAAATGGCTTCGTGACCCACTTTTGGGTCCCGACCCACCAGTTGAGAACCCCTGGTCTCGTGGCCTATGAAGCCTACTTGTGACCGGTGGGTCTCTGGTTCCCAGAGGCTGAGTGAGGCCCTGAACCTCTGGGCGCCTCCACAGCAGCTCCTCTCCCCGTCTGGACGGGTCACATCTCCACAAGGCGACTAATAAAGTGTCGACTATTATAACTAAGCTTCTGTTGCAGGTCCGGCGCTGTGCTCAGAGGATGAGACTCGGCTGGTGAAGACTCTGTTCACCGGGTACAACAAAGTGGTCCGTCCCGTCAACCACTTCAGTGAAGCCGTGGTGGTGACGGTCGGCCTGCAGCTCATCCAGCTCATCAGTGTGGTGAGGAGAAGCTCAGCGTCCCTTTACACTTAATAATCTGACTCCCTCACAAGACAACAAAACCTCTGTTTAAATACACGCAAAAGAAAAGTTCAATAAACATGAAGCAGGTTTGTGTTTTTAAATTGACCTGACCTGAACACACCAGACTGGTTCAGTTGAGTCCAGCTAACTGAGAACCAGCAGCTCCTCAGTCCTCTGCAGATGAACTAACAGAAAACCCAACAAGCAGCAGCTCAGAGAGGAAACTCAGATCCTCAGTGAGTCTGAAACCCAGGAAGCACCGACATGAGGATCTCTTACCGTCTGTCGGCTCTTCAGCAGGTTGTTGACGTGAAGGTCGTTGATCCAGACAACCTGTCAGATCACAGAGGAGCTCCATCAGCGCTGCTCCTGCCTCTGAGGTTCTCCTCTGGGTGTCTCTGCTGGTCGACTGACTCCTGCCAGTGTTGATGGAACCACCAGAAAACCCCGGCAGACCTTAGTCCTGGAGTTTCCAAAGGCTTCAAGGCAGGAGGCTCCTTCAGAGTCAGACTCAGTCATCAGCTGTTCTCTTTGGAACCAGACAGAAGGAGATCCTCCACAGCAGCTCCATGTTTGGTGGTTTCCAGCTCAGTGCTTCATCCAAAGCCTTCATTAGCATCAGAGAGTCCAGCAGGACAAAGACACCAGCAGGCAGTTCAGCCTGGACCAGGAGGAGGACTGGGATTGGCTGAACAGGATTTCAAATCTATTGGAGGATTTAGCCAACACCTGACAGGAAGCCACGCCCACGACACCTGACAGAGACACGCCCCCAATACCTGACTTTAACACTCATTAACACTGGGTCACGCCCCCAACGGCTGACATAAACGATAAGCCACGCCCCCAACGGCTGACATAAACAATAAGCCACGCCCCCAACACATGTCAGAGATACAGAGCCACGCCCCCAAGACCAAACAGACAAAATGCACAGAACTAAATTTGAATTCTTGACATTTTTCTTTGCAGTAGTTTGAAAAGAGAAAAGTAAATTCAACAAAAACAACTAAATCTCAGTTTTCTTGCTTCTGATTCCGGTTTGATGGTTTTAAACTAATAAACTCAGTAAATCCTGACATGAAGCTGCTGAAGTAACGTGTCGCTGTGTTTCCCTGTTTCCCTCAGGATGAGGTGAACCAGATCGTGACCAGCAACGTCCGTCTCAGACAGGTGAGCAGATGTTACCTGTTCTTTTAGGTTCAGCAGACTGACAGGGTTTCAGATGTTAGAGATGAAGCAGATAAAAACCAGAGCTAAAGGAAGGTCTCCTCCTCAGCAATGGATCGACGTGAACCTGAAGTGGAATCCAGACGAGTACGGAGGAATCAGGAAGATCAGAGTCCCGTCGACGGACATCTGGAAACCAGACCTGGTGCTTTACAACAAGTAAGAACTGTTCAGCACTGAGGAACATCTGTAGGAACATGTGTAGGAACATCTGTAGGAACATGTGTAGGAACATCTGTAGGAACATCTGTAGAAACATATGTAGGAACATATGTAGGAACATGTGTAGGAACATGTGTAGGAACATCTGTAGGAACATGTGTAAGAACATCTGTAGGAACATCTGTAGGAACATGTGTAGGAACATGTGTAGGAACATCTGTAGAAACATATGTAGGAACATATGTAGGAACATCTGTAGGAACATGTGTAGGAACATCTGTAGGAACATCTGTAGGAACATCTGTAGGAACATCTGCAGGAACATCTGTAGGAACATGTGTAGGAACATGTGTAGGAACATCTGTAGGAACATCTGTAGAAACATATGTAGGAACATATGTAGGAACATATGTAGGAACATCTGTAGAAACATATGTAGGAACATCTGTAGGAACATCTGTAGGAACATGTGTAAGAACATCTGTAGGAACATCTGTAGGAACATGTGTAGGAACATGTGTAGGAACATCTGTAGAAACATATGTAGGAACATATGTAGGAACATCTGTAGGAACATGTGTAGGAACATCTGTAGGAACATCTGTAGGAACATCTGTAGGAACATCTGCAGGAACATCTGTAGGAACATGTGTAGGAACATGTGTAGGAACATCTGTAGGAACATCTGTAGAAACATATGTAGGAACATATGTAGGAACATATGTAGGAACATCTGTAGAAACATATGTAGGAACATCTGCAGGAACATCTGTAGGAACATGTGTAGGAACATGTGTAGGAACATGTGTAGGAACATCTGTAGGAACATCTGTAGAAACATATGTAGGAACATATGTAGGAACATATGTAGGAACATCTGTAGAAACATATGTAGGAACATCTGCAGGAACATCTGTAGGAACATCTGCAGGAACATCTGTAGGAACATGTGTAGGAACATCTGTAGGAATATCTGCAGGAACATCTGTAGGAAGATCTGTAGGAACATGTGTAGGAACATCTGTAGGAACATCTGTAGAAACATATGTAGGAACATGTGTAGGAACATGTGTAGGAACATGTGTAGGAACATGTGTAGGAACATCTGCAGGAACATGTGTAGGAACATCTGTAGGAACATGTGTAGGAACATCTGCAGGAACATGTGTAGGAACATCTGTAGGAACATGTGTAGGAACATCTGCAGGAACATGTGTAGGAACATCTGTAGGAACATGTGTAGGAACATCTGCAGGAACATGTGTAGGAACATCTGTAGGAACATGTGTAGGAACATCTGCAGGAACATGTGTAGGAACATCTGTAGGAACATGTGTAGGAACATCTGTAGGAACATCTGCAGGAACATCTGCAGTAACATCTGTAGGAACATCTGTGGGAACATCTGTAGGAACATCTGTGGGAACATGTTTTGGAAGATCTGATGTAAAACAGCATTAAGAAGCTGTAACTGTGTAAAACCATGAATTTGTTTTTGTCCATGAAAAATGCATTAAAATCCAGATTTATCAGACTTTTATTTTGTTACCTAACAGGAAGTGCCCTTTCTTTAACTACAGTAGCAGACGATGAGCTGCAGCACATTTACTGTTGTTTTATAGATTCAATGACACTGCAGTGTTTTTACTGAAGCTCCATCAGGACACGACAGCAGGAGTAAACAACCATTAAATAATAATATATATGTATTATAGAACATACATGTAACAGTAGAGAATCATTAATGTCCTGTTTCACACCAGAGTTCATCCATTACATCGTTTTATTTATGTGTGCCCCCCCCCCAGTGCTGACGGGGACTTTGCCATCATCCATGAGACCAAGGTCCTCCTGGAGCACTCGGGTCTGATCACGTGGAACCCTCCGGCCATCTTTAAGAGCTACTGTGAGATCATCGTGCTTCACTTCCCCTTCGACCTGCAGAACTGCAGCATGAAGCTGGGAACCTGGACGTACGACGGCCTGCTGGTGGTCATCAACCCGGTCAGTGGGGCCATCGGTGGACCTGGAAACGGACTGGTCCAGCATGACCCGGTCTGAGTCTGGGTTTTACTGGTTCTTACTGGGTTTTAGGCTGACACTAGACTGGTCTAAGCTGGGCTTTGGACTGGTTTAAGACTAGTTTTGGACCTGGTTTGGGTTAGTTTTTAGACTTATTTTGGATCCTTTATAACCTGGTTTTGGACCTGGCTTAGGGCTGGTTTGAGGTGATACTAAGCTGGGGTCTGGCCAGGGTTTGGACCTGTGTTAGCCTGGTTTTGGACTTGGTTCTGCATTGGGCTTTGGACTGGTTTTGAACCTGGTTTTGGGCTTTATTATAATTTTGTTTTGAACTGGTTTTGGACTAGGTTTAGCCTGGTTTTAGGCTGGTTTTGGACTAGTTTTGGACCTGGTTTAAGGCTGGTTTTGGACCTAGTTTTGGACCTGGTTTAAGGCTGGTTTTGGACCTAGTTTACAGACTGGTTTGAGGCTGGTTGTGGTCTTGATCTTGGACTGGGGTTTTCAGACTGGTTTTGGACCTAGCTTTAAGGTGGTTTTTATACTTTTTTGACTGGCTTTTGTCTGGTTTTGGACTTGTTTTGGACCAGGTTTTAGGCTGGTTGTGGACTTGATATTTACTGGTTTAGGCAGGGGTGTTTGACATGTTTTAGACTGGTTTGGGACTGGTACTTGACAGGTTTGGGGCTGTTTTTAACTGGTTTTAGACGGGTTTTTTAATGATTTTGGGCCAGGCTTTCCACCTGATTATAATTTGGTTTTTGATTGATTTTGGCCTGTTTTGGACTTGATTTCTGACTGGTTTTAGACTGGTTTTAGACCAGGATTGGAACCTGTTTCAGACTGTTTTTTTATGACCTTCTATGGACTGGTATTGGACTGGTTTTAGACTGGTATTGGACTGGTATTGGACTGGTTTTAGACTGGTATTGGACTGGTATTGGACTGGTTTTAGACTGGTTTTAGACCAGGATGGGGACCTGTTCCAGACTGGTTTTTATGACCTTCTATGGACTGGTATTGGACTGGTATTGGACTGGTTTTAGACTGGTTTTAGACTGGTTTTAGACTGGTTTTAGACTGGTTTTAGACTGGTTTTAGACTGGTTTTAGACCAGGATTGGGACCTGTTCCAGACTGGTTTTTTTATGACCTTCTATGTACTGGTATTGGACTGGTTTTGGACTGGTTTTAGACTGGTTTTAGACTGGTTTTAGACTGTTATTGGAGTCCTGGAACCAGAACACCATACCTGTAGATGTGTGTGTCTGTGGTTGTGTTTGTACCTGTGCTGAGGTGGTCTGAACACCTGAGGACCTCCCTGTGTGGTTTCAGGACAGCGACCGTCCGGACCTCAGTAACTTCATGGAGTCTGGGGAGTGGGTTCTCAAGGACTACCGGAGCTGGAAGCACTGGGTCTACTACACCTGCTGCCCCGACACGCCCTACCTGGACATCACCTACCACTTCCTGATGCTGCGGCTGCCGCTCTACTTCATCGTCAACGTCATCATCCCCTGCATGCTGTTCTCCTTCCTGACCGGACTGGTCTTCTACCTGCCCACCGACTCCGGTACCGACTACCCCGTGTTCATCCAGATGTTTAAACATCTGGGTAAACATCTGGATAAACGTTTAGATGTTCATCCAGATGTTCATCCAGATGTTTATCCAGATGTTTCTTCAGATATTGATCCAAATGTTTCTTCAGATGTTTCGTCAGATGTTTTTCCAGATGTTTCTTAAGATGTTTCTTCAGATGTTCATCCAGATGTTTCTTCAGATATTTTTCCAGATGTTTATCCAGATGTTTCTTCAGATGTTCATCCAGATGTTTATCCAGATGTTTCTTCAGATGTTTATCCAGATGTTTCTTCAGATGTTTCTAAAGATGTTTATCCAGATGTTTCTTCAGATATTTCTTCAGATGTTTAGTCAGATGTTTCCCCAGATGTTCATCCAGATGTTTAGTCAGATGTTTCTGAGGGTGAACCAGGTGTTTGTGTCTCCAGGTGAGAAGATGACTCTGTCCATCTCCGTCCTCCTGTCCCTCACCGTCTTCCTGCTGGTCATCGTGGAGCTCATCCCCTCCACCTCCAGCGCGGTTCCCCTCATAGGGAAGTACATGCTCTTCACCATGGTCTTCGTCATCGCCTCCATCATCATCACCGTCATCGTCATCAACACGCACCACCGCTCTCCCAGCACTCACACCATGCCCGCCTGGATACGCAAGGTTCAGTCCACCTCCAGCTCCTCCATGCTGCTGCTGGTTCAGGGTCTGACCAACCTTCTCCGTCCTTCCTCCCAGGTCTTCATCGAGACCATCCCCAACATGATGTTCTTCTCCACCATGAAGAGGCCCAGCCAGGAGATCCGCCAGAAGAGGCTGTACCCCACCGACATGGACATCTCCGACATCTCAGGCAAGGCCCTGATACGACTTCTCTGGTTGTTTACTTCACAAAACAAATAAACAAACAACAAAAACAAATTAGGCTTGTTTTTGTTGTTTCATGTCTCATTTTTGTTGTTTTGAAGCTTGTTTTTGTCGTGTTGATGTTTGTTTTTGTTGTTTTGAAGCTTGTTTTTGTCGTTTTGATGTTTGTTTTTGTTGTTTTAATGTTTGTTTTTGTTGTTTTGATGTTTGCTTTTGTTGTTTTGATGCTTGTTTTTGTTGTTTTGATGTTTGTTTTTGTCTTTTTGATGCTTGTTTTTGTTGTTTTGAAGCTTGTTTTTGTTGTTATGATGTTTGTTTTTGTCGTTTTGATGCTTGTTTTTGTTGTTTTCATGTTTGTTTTTGTTGTTTTGATGCTTGTTTTTGTTGTTTTGATGTTTGTTTTTGTTGTTTTGATGCTTGTTTTTGTTGTTATGATGTTTGTTTTTGTCGTTTTGATGCTTGTTTTTGTTGTTTTGAAGCTTGTTTTTGTTGTTTTGATGTTTGTTTTTGTTTTAAGGCTTGTTTTTGTTGTTTTGAAGCTTGTTTTTGTTGTTTTAATGTTTGTTTTTGTCGTTTTGATGCTTGTTTTTGTTGTTTTGAAGCTTGTTTTTGTTGTTTTAAGGCTTGTTTTTGTTGTTTTAAGGCTTGTTTTTGTTGCTTTGAGGCTTGTTTTTGTTGATTTGATGTTTGTTTTTGTTTTAAGGCTTGTTTTTGTTGTTTTGAAGCTTGTTTTTGTCGTGTTGATGTTTGTTTTTGTTGTTTTGATGCTTGTTTTTGTTGTTTTGAAGCTTGTTTTTGTCGTTTTGATGTTTGTTTTTGTTGTTTTAATGTTTGTTTTTGTTTTAAGGCTTGTTTTTGTTGTTTTGAAGCTTGTTTTTGTCGTGTTGATGTTTGTTTTTGTTGTTTTGATGCTTGTTTTTGTTGTTTTGAAGCTTGTTTTTGTCGTTTTGATGTTTGTTTTTGTTGTTTTAATGTTTGTTTTTGTTGTTTTGATGTTTGCTTTTGTTGTTTTGATGCTTGTTTTTGTTGTTTTGATGTTTGTTTTTGTCTTTTTGATGCTTGTTTTTGTTGTTTTGAAGCTTGTTTTTGTTGTTATGATGTTTGTTTTTGTCGTTTTGATGCTTGTTTTTGTTGTTTTCATGTTTGTTTTTGTTGTTTTGATGCTTGTTTTTGTTGTTTTGATGTTTGTTTTTGTTGTTTTGATGCTTGTTTTTGTTGTTATGATGTTTGTTTTTGTCGTTTTGATGCTTGTTTTTGTTGTTTTGAAGCTTGTTTTTGTTGTTTTGATGTTTGTTTTTGTTTTAAGGCTTGTTTTTGTTGTTTTGAAGCTTGTTTTTGTTGTTTTAATGTTTGTTTTTGTCGTTTTGATGCTTGTTTTTGTTGTTTTGAAGCTAGTTTTTGTTGTTTTAAGGCTTGTTTTTGTTGTTTTAAGGCTTGTTTTTGTTGCTTTGAGGCTTGTTTTTGTTGATTTGAGGCTTGTTTTTGTTGATTTGAGGCTTGTTTTTGTTGTTTTGAAGCTTGTTTTTGTTGTTTTAAGGCTTGTTTTTGTTGCTTTGAGGCTTGTTTTTGTTGTTTTAAGGCTTGTTTTTGTTGCTTTGAGGCTTGTTTTTGTTGCTTTGAGGCTTGTTTTTGTTGCTTTGAGGCTTGTTTTTGTTGTTTTGAGGCTTGTTTTTGTTGTTTTGAAGCTTGTTTTTGTTGTTTTAAGGCTTGTTTTTGTTGCTTTGAGGCTTGTTTTTGTTGTTTTAAGGCTTGTTTTTGTTGTTTTGAAGCTTGTTTTTGTTATTTTGATGTTTGTTTTTGTTGTTTTGATGCTTGTTTTTGTTGCTTTGAAGCTTGTTTTTGTTGTTTTGAAGCTTGTTTTTGTTGTTTTGATGTTTGTTTTTGTTGTTTTGATGCTTGTTTTTGTTGCTTTGAGGCTTGTTTTTGTTGTTTTGAAGCTTGTTTTTGTCGTTTTGAAGCTTGTTGTTGTTGTTTTGAAGCTTGTTTTTGTTGTTTTAAGGCTTGTTTTTGTTGCTTTGAGGCTTGTTTTTGTTGTTTTAAGGCTTGTTTTTGTTGTTTTGAAGCTTGTTTTTGTTATTTTGATGTTTGTTTTTGTTGTTTTGATGCTTGTTTTTGTTGCTTTGAAGCTTGTTTTTGTTGTTTTGAAGCTTGTTTTTGTTGTTTTAAGGCTTGTTTTTGTTGCTTTGAGGCTTGTTTTTGTTGTTTTGAAGCTTGTTTTTGTCGTTTTGAAGCTTGTTGTTGTTGTTTTACGGCTTGTTTTTGTTGCTTTGAGGCTCCTGTTGGTCGGTTTTGTATTTTTCTGGGCATTTTGTTTTCATCATTTTGCAGCTCGTGTCTTATTTGTCGTTTTTTTTTATATCACTTCTCGTGTCTCCGTGGTCGTCTTGTAGATCTCTCTGTGGAAACACTGCCTGCAGTTCATCCTGAACACATAACTCTTCATCCTGAATCTGACTCCACGGTGCTCTGTGCTCGTCCTCCTCAGGTAACCCGACGCCGACCAGCGTCACCTATCAGTCCCCCATAGCCAAGAACCCGGACGTCCGCAGCGCCATCGAGGGGGTGAAGTACATCGCTGAGACCATGAAGTCAGACGAGGAGTCCAACAACGTAAGGAGACGAAACACCAACAGTCCAGCTCTCTAAGTCCATCTGCCTGATTTTTGAGGGTTTGGGCACCAGAATCCATGTTTTTTTTTTTTCAGATTTGACATGTCAGAATCCAGGTTTTGCTGATTTGGTGTGTCAGTACATAGGTTTTGACAGTTTGGGGCATTAGTACCAGGTGTTTGATATTCTGACGTGTCCAAATTGAGGTTTTGGAAGTTTTAGGGTATCATTGATCCACATTTTTTGCCATCTTGGTGCATTAAAATCCAGGTTTTTGACATTGTGACATGTCAACATCCAGATGTTTGGTAGTTTGGGGCATCCTTGTCCAGGTTTTGACCCTTTAGCATGTTCATATCAAGGTGTTTGACTTTATGAGGCATCCGTTTGCAGAGAGGACAGAAGTCAAACTACAGGTGCATTGAATGAAACGTTATCTATGGAAGAATCACTGACTGTGCCTCTTTGTCTGGTTCCAGGCGGCGGAGGAGTGGAAGTTTGTCGCCATGGTGTTGGACCACATCCTGCTCTGCGTCTTCATGGCCGTCTGCATCATCGGGACGCTCGCCGTCTTCGCCGGGAGACTCATCGAGCTCAACATGCTGTAGAGGCCTGAACCGAGAGGGTTTGTCAGGGCGGTGGTCTCAGGCAGGCGGGGCTCAGCTGATGTTTGAGAGCTGCTTCACTCCCAGTTTGTCAGTTTGTGTTTTTGCAGAACTTTGACTCCGAGACACGGTGAGGGACATACTTGAAGCTATCCTGGTCACCAGCCCTTTTCCTGTTGGTGTTTCCTCCCGTTTGCGATGCTGCCGTTGCTCTGAGGTTCTGTTCTGGGCAGCTTGATTTGAGGTTTGGGTCACAGATTATCTCGTGCTGAATGTTGTCTGAGTGCAGGCGAGACGTTTTCCTGTCGGGAAGTTTGATTGATTGGTTTCGCCTGACGCTCCTGTGACGTTTTATCTGAAGTCTTTTCTACTTTGAGTCATTTTCATGGGGGAGGTTTGCTTTGTGTGATCGGTTTGAACTGATCTGCTGCTTTAAGGTCTGTGGAGTTACTGCTGAATGGAATGAAGTACGAAGCTGCTGACAGAGAAACCAGCTGTGAGAACAAGGTTTCAAGTTCTAATGATTCTAAACTGCTCTGATGTCAACTTATAAACTACTAATGCCAAAACAGAACTTCTTCATGAACACCTGCTGGAGTCTTCCTCTCCTCCATCTGGTCAGCCAGTGTCCTGGTTCCTCTTAGTCCTGGTCTAGAAGCTCTGGTCTGATGTTGTTCTCTGGATAAATCTTCCTCTTCTCCATGTGGTCAGCCAGTGTTCTGGTTCCTCCTCAGACCTTCATGGAGCATCTCTAAACGTCATCAGCACCTTTATCTACCATCACACTCCACCTCCGTGCTTCACTGTCAGGACTATGATCCACTGTGGTGGTCCTGGTCAGGTTCTGGACTCCATCTGAGCCCAACTCATTGATCTTCATGTGACCAAACAATGTTCTCCAGCATCCATCAGGCTTCTCTGTCGTCTCTTCCTGTTAGTCCTCCAGCAGTAACTCTGCAGTACTTCAGCATCAGAGTAGTGATTTTAAAGTGCAGCTGTTGTTGTTCAGATGAGATGACATTTAAATATTGTAGCTGCGGTGTTTCCGAGGTTCTACAAGCTGAAGGCGACTTGATTTATTGTGCAGCTGTGATTCCTTGAAGACAGACGTTTAGCTCAGCGTGGCGATGCGGTGAACTCTCACTGCTCTGATCACCTGTTGTTTTTTATTGTGTAGATGTGGAACAGAGTGGAAATAAAACCCAAACCAACATGTTCACTGAGCGCCTGGAGAGTTTCTAGTCATATTTTCATCACACAACAATGTTTGTTTCTTTGAACCATTTTCAAATCAGGTTCTCATCAGATGCTCCTGACAGGCGGTTGAACATCACATGATCCACTTTTTAAAGAAGAAACCGTTTAAGTCCTGATTAGAGTTAAATTTCATGAACGAGATGAGACTGAGCGGTTCAACAGTTCACCCAGATAAATAAATAAATAAATCAATACATCGTCTTTACTTCTGTCTGTGGGCTGACAGCTGATGTCAAACATGCTAGCAGCATTTAAGAACGATGGAAACACAAACACTGCTTCTCTTTACTGTTTAAACCTTTATTGTCGTGCCATGCTCACGTTGTAGGACAAACAGCCTTGGCAGGATGCAGCGGATAAATCCAGCGAAGCAAAACCAAACTTTAAATCAAACAGGTTTAATGAGTCACTGAGGATCTGAGACGTCCTTTAAACATGAAGCTGTGGTTTAAAACTCAGATTTTCATCACGGGGACACGGAGCTCGTAGAAGATGGACGCATTCAGCGAACCACAGGTGAGTAAACCAGAGCCGGCAGCAGCATCCACCCAGACACAAACCCACCAGAGGAGGCCGCCGCCTCACGACTCTCCTGGACATTCAGTCTGACTCCACCCACCTCCTGCCAGGTGACTGAGTCGCTTCGAGGCTTTGAGGGCGTCAAAGACGAATCAGAAACACTCTCAGGGTCAGAGTTAAAATCTAAACACAGGAATCTGTTCTCACTAAATACAATTTAATGTGTCGTCTGTAAACATGGACGTTTCTCCCACTGAGGGCGGAGCTACGGAGCAGGAAGGATGAGCTGGCAGGTTTGTTGAGCCCAGAGTCACAGATTCAATGTTATAAACCAGCCAGATCACCACGGTAACTGATGCTGTGGAGCTGAATCACCATGGTAACTGATGCAGCCCAGCCAGATCGCTATGGTAACTGATGCTGCACTGCTAGATCGCCATGGTAACTGATGCTGAACAGATAGATCGCCATGGTAACTGATGCTGCACTGCTGGATCGCCATGGTAACTGATGCTGCACTGCTGGATCGCCATGGTAACTGATGCTGCACTGCTAGCCTGCTCCACAGAAGGTTCTGGTCATAATCTGGGATTTAAATCTGCACCCAGCTGTATGTTGCCACGGAAACCTGCATGTATTCAGTTGGTGATGTTAAAAAATGCATAAATACGTTTTTCTGTTCAGTCCTGATTTGAACACAGATTAGAATTTCCTTCACTCTACTGGTATCTGTCTGAGAAAATATTCAGTCACTAATGTTTATTTCACTGTGATTTGCACAGAAACCAAAGTTACATCTGGATCTCCTTCGTTCTGGGAGTCAGACCTGAATGTTGATGTTTCAACGAGTCGCTGAGAGTAAAAACTAACACATCAACAGCTTTAGTTTCTGGCTTCATTTGCAGTGTCGTTGCTGCTTCTACCACTAAAAATAATCCTCCATAGATCTGCATGACAACAATCTGTTCCTACAGAAGGAAACCTGGTGAACACAGGAAGTCGACACTCTTCATGTCAGACTTTCAGGTTTAGTCGAGCCGGCTAACTCAAAGAAAGCCCGGATATGTTAATCCTGCTCCGTAGTTCAACCCTCAGACCTTCAGAACTCAGCTGACGACACATTTACATTTGCATAGACACCATTTCTTCATTATTAACACTACATGTCAGTGCTGGACAAACAAACCATGACCCTCCTTCTAGTTCCTCCACATGAGAGTGTAAACTAACAAATAGTCCAGCAGCAAACCGAGGCACCAACTCTGATGGCAGCGAAACAGACGCTACCGCAAACAGAAAGCAAATCTAAGGATGGAGAAGGGAACGCTTCAAATGCTAACACGCTAACATCTGCAGCAGCTTAAAGGCTACAGAACCTGAAACTAAACCTTCAGATCCAGCCACTCGGCTAAGAGTTGAAACCACCGATTAAAACATCACACGGCCAAATAAATAGAAACCTCAGTAAAAGTCAGTGCAAACAAAGTCAGGACACACGGATCAAACAGAAAGCATTTGGCAAATTAGAATCCAGCTGAGGACGATTGGCAACAGGCAGCGATGAAGTGGCAGTCGGAGCTTCTTCTGCTTGTTGAACCTGTAGAGGATCTTTATGAACTCGAGCTAATGCTAAGCTAATTTGGCAGATGCTAATAAAACCAACAGCTTCATCTAAACAATCACTTTTCCTAGATTCACGTTCATAAAACTCATTTCCTAAACCTCATGAATCCACACTCTGCTCAGGCAGCATCCAGAGAAACAACAGTGAAACACAGAAACTCTGCAGAGACCAGAGAGAAGATGACAGAAGCACCAAGTCTTGAACTGTAGATATGAGCTGAAGTCACTATTTCATGTGTCTGGTTCTGACTCTGATGTCCGTCCTGCAGCGTTTCTGTGTTTGGAAACGTTTTCTCACTTTGAGGAATTCTAAAAAACGCCACGGAGACGACGTCAGGTTTCATGTTTCTGAAATCACGGCAGGGCGTCTGAACAAAGCCGTCAGTCTGTGTTACACGACCAGAACAGGTCACCACACGTCAGCTGATCAGAGCACAACGTCTGAGTCAGATAAGCTGGATTCACCTTCCATAAACAGAAGGTCTGTTCTCGTCTGTCTGTCAAAGTCTGACCCGAGCTGCTCATCAACAAACACTCAGAGCCTCCTGGTTGGTTAAACTTCAGGATGACACAGAAGAAAAAGCCTCAGCAGCAGCCAGAAACACACAGGTCGGACCGACACGTCAAACCACGTCAGCCTGTTTGTGAACCACGTGTGAAACCAGCAGCTGGTCGATAAAATAAAACCTATCAGCAAATCAAACCTATCAGTTCCTTAAATCCTAAAGCATCCTAAGGAGCGTCAGTCTTCAAACTGTCGGAGGCGTTTCAGGGAAAACTGGTGGAAAAGTTCACGACTGAATCAGTGAAAGGAAACAGAAGGACGTCTGAGGCGTTTCTAACCGATCAGATCGACAGCAGACGATCACATGACCTGATCAGCTGGAGACACCAGAGCACAAACCGAGGCCTCACAGGAGCGACGCTGATCTGGAACAAACTCCAGCAGCATCACTGATCGATGACCAGCAGCTGTTTTCAGTCGACCGGTTTTATTGGATTCTGTTGTTTAGTTTTTCTCATGTTGAACAGCCTCTGGGTTCCTCTGGGTGCTGCTCCTGCTCACCGATCAGCTGACTAACCACACCTCAGTCCTCCTCCAGGTTCTCAGACTCCACCTTAAATGAAACTGATCCATCAGTCCTCCTCTGAACGCCTCCTCTGACCAGCTCCTTCTGTCCACCGTCCTTCGCCTGCTTCTTCTCCGGACTCTGAAGCTACGACGGCTGAGACTCAGCTTCACAGGACTCGCTGGGAATCTGCTCCTCCTGAACCTCCTCCTGGACCTCCTCCTGGACCTCGTCTCCCTCCTCCTGGACCTCCTCTTCCTCCTCCTGCTGCTGCCGTGTCGGCTCCTCTGATTGGCTGTCTGCCTCCTTCACGGGTCCCTCGTCGTCTCCCGCCTCCTTCTCATCTGAGGAGAGGACAGGAAAGGATCAGAAACACAGCAGGAGGAGATGTGAGGAGGAGATGTGAGGAGGAGATGTGAGGTGGAGATGTGGGGAGGAGATGTGAGGAGGAGATGTGAGGAGGAGATGTGAGGAGGAGATGTGAGGAGGAGATGTGAGGAGGAGAGGAGGAGATGTGAGGAGGAGATGTGAGGAGGAGATGTGAGGAGGAGATGTGAGGAGGAGATGTGGGGAGGAGATGTGAGGAGGAGATGTGAGGAGGAGATGTGGGGAGGAGATGTGAGGAGGAGATGTGAGGAGGAGATGTGAGGAGGAGATGTGGGGAGGAGATGTGAGGAGGAGATGTGGGGAGGAGATGTGGGGAGGAGATGTGAGGAGGAGATGTGGGGAGGAGATGTGAGGAGGAGATGTGGGGAGGAGATGTGAGGAGGAGATGTGGGGAGGAGATGTGGGGAGGAGATGTGAGGAGGAGATGTGAGGAGGAGATGTGGGGAGGAGATGTGAGGAGGAGATGTGAGGAGGAGATGTGAGGAGGAGATGTGAGGAGGAGATGTGAGGAGGAGATGTGAGGAGGAGATGTGAGGAGGAGATGTGAGGAGGAGATGTGAGGAGGAGATGTGATTGGTTGTTGGGGGTTAGAATCAGCTCCATTCGTTCAGGTTAACAGCAGATTAGAGGAGATCAGGTTGTAGACATGCCCCTAAAACCTCGACAACATTTCAAGTGGAAACAAATCAACATTAAAATCACAGACAAAGATTATAAAACTATAAAATCACACGTCAGGAATGGACCTGAGGACGTTTCTGTCTGCTGGGAGGATTCAAACCATTCAGCTCAGTTAGATTCTGTCTTTACACAGAACCTTAGCGGAGCTCTGAGGACGTCAGACTCACCTCAGTTATAATAACTAACATGATCTACAGCTGATGTGGTTTAAATCACCAACATTAGAGGATTAAAGAAGCTAAATCAGCATCAGATCAGGACGTCAGCTCCAGGGAAACATACGTCCATCTGAGCAGGAGTCGGACTGCAGACAGAACAGACCTGGTGCACGTCATATTTACACCGCCTGTTGTTGTTGTTGTTGTTGTTGTTGTTGTTGTTGTTGTTTTACACTCGGTCCTCTGTTGGACTTCATGTACAGGAAGACACAGACTTGAAAAATAATAATAATAATCAGGAAAAGAAACAATAAAAATGGAGCAACTCATTCAAAAACAACGGAGCATAGAAAAACTGTAAAATCAGAATATTTTTGCTGATTTAAATTTTCTAATATAAGATTTACATGTTTGTTTTTACAGTCGTGGAAGTTAAGATTTTTTTTCTGGATACTATCTGTAATTTTACAACACAGGAAAACATTTTGTAAGATCACAGAAAAATTTATCTATCATTTTAAAATCCCGACTAAACTTAGTTTTTACTTTCATGAATATCTGTAAAAAAAATAAAATAAAATAAAATTAAAATTAAATTAAATTAAATTAAAAAAACATACTGATTATTCTCCAGTCTTCATCAAACATAATTATTTAAACTATTATTTTCTGCTGATTTAAATGCTGTATAAAGTCGTCTAATTTTACAGTCGGGTGTTTATGTGGATGTTATCTACAGCGTCAGCCTGTTGCTCTCTGTTTGGGACATTATTTACATTTATTTTCTTTTCTGTGATGTTTCTGGACATTATCTGTAATTTTACCACACAGAGAAATGAAACATAAAAATTATCAAACAAAAAAATTATTTATCATTTTACAATCCTGACTAAACTTAATTTTTACTTTAGTGAATATCTGTAATATATATATATATATATTTGCTGATTTAAATCCGGTAAAGAACAGTGTAGCTTCACTGTAAAAGAACAAATTATTAATACGTCAATAATCCATTTTTCAGTGGTTTTACTAAATATTATCTGTAACTGAACTAAACATAAAATCTGTAAAATAAAGAATAAATAAAATAAACATACTGATTATTTCCAGTCCTCATCAAACATGATTATTTAAACTGTTATTTTACTGCTGATTTAAATACATTATAAAATAGTCTAATTTTACAGTCGGGTGTTTATGTGGATGTTATCTACAGCGTCGTCCTGTTTCTCTCTGTTTGGGACATTATTTACATTTATTATTCTGGGATTTAGACGTGACCACGTGTAAATAACTAAAGGTAGAGGAGCAGTTCATTAACCAGCTGTGAAGGTCACAGTAAAGCTGAACCTTCGGCTCAGAGACGGTGTAAACATGTGGTGCACTCAGTGGAACCAGGTCTGGGTCCAGGTCTGGGTCCAGGTCTGGGTCCAGGTCTGGGTCCAGGTCTGGGTCCAGGTCTGGGTCCAGCAGGTCGGACGGCTGTTAGTGATTGGTTGGTTCAGTTTGAATCTCCCCGACCCGGTGTTAGGTGATTTAAAGCCCCTGTGAGCCCTGTTTGGCCCAGGTCTGGTTCTGGTACAGCCTGAAGCTTCATGCTGCTTTGGGCTCTACAGGGTTATTGATTCTACAGCAGAGAGCCGCTGGGAGGCGATCGGGCCGATCAGAGTCAGCTGGAGGAGAGAGAAGGGAACCTGGGCTCGGCAGAGGTCGGCTCTGGGGGTTCTTTGGACTCTGGATCTGGAAACCGGAGAAACTGTGGACCAGATTCCACGGAGCCGGGGCTTTGGCTAGAGGCAAGATGACACTGTTAAAACGAGAGGAGACCACGAGAGGAGACGTGCTGTGGAGCTTTGAATGGAACCGGACGCCACAGGCTCAGTTTATCTGCTGATGTCTGAAACCGAGCCTCTGGTGACCCTCTGAAGTCCAGAACAGGCAGCAGGTTTAAAGACACGTTTAAAACAGAACAAACATCCCCGACGCTACAGCAGCTACCTTATTCAGAAACCGTCATAACAGAATTAAAGATATTCCACTAGAAAGATGAACCAAATCTATGTATGTATTTTTATTATATTACATACATATTTATATTTTATTCTATTTTTATTACATACATATTTTTATTTCACTCTATTTTATTACATACATATTTTTATTTTATTATATTTTTTATAACATACATTATTTTTATTTCATTCTTTTTTATTACATACATTATTTTTACTATTTTTAATTACATACATATTTTAATTTATTTTCTATTTTTACAAAATACATATTTTTTATTTTATTCTATTTTTCAAAAATCTAAACTGAAAATGTATATATATATAGGACGGCTTTTAATACCCAGTAGCTTGGTGACAGTGTTATTCTATTCTATTTTATTTTATTTTATTTTATTGCTTTTATTCTTGTTATTGTTATTGTTTTTATTAATTGGTTTTTATTGTATTTATTTATTATCTATTGTAAAGCACTTTGGTTCACCTGTGGGGCTGTATAAATAAAGCACATTTACATTTTTATTACATGCATATTTTTATTTTATTCTATTTTTTATTACATACATATTTTTATTTTTCTATTTTTTATAACACATTTTTTCTATTTTTTATAAACATATTTTAATTTTTTCTATTTTTTATAACTTTTTTATTTTTAATTTTATTCTATTTTTTATTTTTATTTTTTAGTTTCACCTCTACTTCACTTATACACTTCTATTCTTATTCTTGATTGGACTCTGTCTCGTTCTTTGCTTGTATCTCTGCTCTGTGTGTCTTGAGTTTCTCCGCTGAACTGCAGGACGTGTTTCCACAGACACACCTATAAAGTAATATAATATAGAAATGAAATGAAAGCAGCGTCAGAACCAGAGAACAGAGGAGGAAGTAGACAGCAACCTCTCTGAGTTCTCTCTAGTCCTTCATGTGGTTCTGGTTCCACAGAGCTGCAGTGAAAAATGAACCACAGTGAGTTAAAATGAGATGCTGAGTTCTGCTGGGAGTTCAGAGGGTTGGACTGATCTGACAGCGTCTCTTCTGTCCTGCTGGCCTGATGACTGCTGCAGGACCAGTTCATGGATCAACCACGTGGTGTCTAAGTGGACTCGGCGACACCACAGTCTCTGACAGCGTTCACTTATCTAAGTCCAAGTCTCTTTATGATCAGGACTTCAGTAGGTACAGGGCATGAAGAGGACTGGGACGGGCAGTACTGCTAAGTGGTTTGTGAAGCCAAACTGTAACTGGTCGGTCGCTGGTTCGAGTCCCCGGACTGGCAAGAGGCTGAGGTGGGAAAGTGAGAGAGACTGCTTGGTCCAGTCAAACCACTGTGGGCCCCTGAACAAAACCCTGAACCCCGACTGCTCCTAGTATGTAGAGTTAAGGTTAGCTATGAATAGGATGGGTCAAGGGACTAATAAAGGTTAGATTATTATGATTATTAAACTACTGCACTCTTCAGAGCCTTGGTGGAGACAACAGACATTAAGCAGTAAGATTCTACTGGACTTCCAGCTTATTTAGACGGATATCTTTCATCCACACCCACAAACTGCTGCCTGGAGTTCAGAGGGTTAAACATCAGTGACGTCTGGCCTCAGCTGGTTCTTTAACTACCAGAGGATTAAAGCTGACGGGAATCAAACATTTAACACAGCAGGTCGGTGGTTAGGAGGCAGAGTCAGTAGCAGACAGTGTTAAAGGATGTTCGGCCTTCAGGTCTGAAGCAGCTTCCTCAGATTTAAACTCCTCTCATGGTCTGTTTGGTCTCTTTGGTGTCTCCCTGTTCAGACCTGAGGAGGCCTGTCCGGTCTGTGTGTCGGTGTTTTGTGCTACCTCCAGAGGGGGGCGCGCTCTCCTCCGTGTCTGTCCCAGAGCGAGGTGCCGGTCCTGGGGAGCGGGACTCTGCCCTCAGCCTCCTCTCGTAGCTGAACTCTGGGAGTCTGGGGGCCTGAGGACGAGTCTTCCTGGCCGGGTTCATGAAGTAGCAATAAGCACAGCGAAAGGCTGGAGGGAGGAGAGACAACAGGACAGCATGAGGGGGGAGACTAGAGCAGCTACAGGACCTAGATCACCTGGTTCATCATTAAAACGGAGGAGCAGGACGTTTATAAGAGCCTCTGTGTCGTGGTTCTGGATGGTTCTCATTAAACGTTGCACTAAACATGACTTGATGAACCTGAACGCATCACCTTGGAACAGAAACACATTCAGGACTCTGAAGTAAAAGTCCAGACTTCAGTTTTACAATCTCAAACCTCCACAGTCCACTGCAGTGTGTCTCTCTAGACCCTCTAAACCCCAAAACCTCTGAAAGGTTCGTCTGAAAAAATAAAATAATTCAAAATGACACCACTGATTATTCAACAAAGTGAAAAGAAAAACAGAATCATCAGACTTTCAACTTTCCTACAGTCCTTGAACGCATCACGAGTGACTTTTATCAGGGAATTATTTTAATTATTAATTTACTTATTTATTTCTAAATCATCTCAATTAGAAAAACAGAAAGAATCATCAGATTTTTCAACTTTCCTACAGTCCCTGAACGCATCATGAGTGACTTTCATCGGAAAGTTAATGAATTTATTCATTTATTCATTTATTTATAACTTAAATAAAACCATTTATCAACCAGAAACTGTGAACAAACAAAAAGAATCAGACTTTCAACTTTCCTTTTTTACAGTCCTTTAACGCATCATAATTGATTTTTAACAAAAAATATACTTTTTTGTTGTGTGTCGTTTTTTAAATCAACAAAATTACAATTTATCAGCCAGAAACTGTGAAAAAACATGAAGAATCATCAGATTTTTCAACTTTCCTACAGTCCTTTAACGCATCATGAGTGACTTTTATCAGGACATTTATTTATTTATTTATTCTAAATCACCTAAATTACAGTTTATCAGCCAGAAACTGTGAACAAACATAAAGAATCCTCAGATTTTTCAGCGTTCCAACTGTAAAGTGGCATTTGGCCAGAAGATAACCTCAGTCTCAGCTTCACATCGTGGTTATTGAATTTAAATCACTTCACTCTACGGCATGTAAAAGGAAACCTTTTGCTCGAACCAGATCCTGTAAAAAACTACAGATTCTCTACTCCTCTGTTTAACCATGAAGCCATGAGTGACTCAGCTGTGAGCGAATTAAAACATAAACAGTTCAGTATCGGCAGCATGTGGAGTCCGTCGTGATAAAACCTGTGGACTGTTCGAAACACGCTGGACATGTGGGTTAAAATAAGACACTGAGGAAATGGAATGTTCCTGATCTTACCGAGGTACTCGAACTCTTCTTTCAGCGCCATGCCGTTGTGAGAGAAGCAGTGCTGGCAGATGAGAGCGTATCTGGAGGAAACAAGAGCAAAGCGAAGGATTTGGTGTGACGCTTCCTATAACGATGTCCAGTTAAAGTCTAGACCCATCAACAAACAGCAGAGTCCTTGTCCTCCGTCTGTCAGGAGCTGCTGTTCCTCTGGCTGAGTTTCATCCTCACAGTGACGGTATTAACTACAGGTAGGACAGGTAGCGCGTCGTCGTTCACCTGTTCTGTGGTCCGTCTCCCACCAGGTACTCGATGACTCTGTCCACAGCTCCTCTGTCTTTGGGGAGGATGGGCCTCGCTAACGGAGGACCTGGAGGATGCAGACCTGCAGAGAGTCCACATACAGACATCAACACACAGTAGAGAGTCCACTGAACTGAGTCGTATATCAACACACACATGGAGAGATCTGAGGTTTCACTGCATCCTGCCAGCCTCAGCGCCACACTTGGACCAGTGACGCATAAAACCAGAAACCAGAGCAGTTAAAGTCCAGGATCAGGGCACCAGAGCATTATTTAACTGATCAGCATCAGCTCTAACCTCAGCCTGATCCTTTGGTTACAGGTGTCTTAAAAGGAGAGTACAGCTTGTGGCAGGACTCTGGTGATTAGTTTTGAATAATTTTCTCATCATTAAATGAGAACAGAAACTGAAATCCGCCCTTTTCAAATGGAAAAGGAACTCATTAGCTCTGCTTGGAGGTCATTAAGGCCCACAGAAGTCTTTGTCATGGTGCCCGTTGCTAGCTAAACTCCCACGATGCTCTCCTGACCTCCTAAGCAGCAAAAGTAGAGTTCTATCGTACTTTAAGAGCCAGTTTTAACGCATGAATTCAGGATTATTCTTGAAGTATTGCAGAGATATTCAGCTGTCATTGATTTTAATAAATGTCATGTACTTGAAGGGTGTATTAACAGTAAAATGGGACCAGACCAGGACTCTGTATCTGCAGATGTTAAATATTAAGCAACATGACACTTGATCGAGACGTCCCTACAAGCATTCACACGTCAGGGTGCAGTCCGAGGCGCTCCAACCCACCTACACCAGGTATCGGGGAGCAGGGCGTCCTGGGTGCTGCCCCCTGCAGGACGGAGGCGGACATGGCGGATCTCTCCGGCGGTCCTCCTGGAGCTGAGAGAGGAACAAGTTCTGTTGGAAGAGCAACACGAGGTAAAGACACAAAGCGACGTCTGAGAGAAATGAGTCGAAGCCAGCCGGACGACGTCTTCATGTCGGCTGCCTTCGACTTGGAGCGTCGCCCGAGAAAACCCGGATTCACTGACAGCATTCAGATAAATCTGGATTAGTTCATCTCAGATCATCAGGGACCTTCTGCCTGACCTGCTCCAGTTTATCTGAAACCTTTTATCATAAACTCTGGATATTTAAAACAGCATCTGTGACAGTTTAGACAGATTTATTCAATATAACACAAACACAAATCAGAGATATTCAAAGAGCAGACAATGTTTTACAAGGAATGTTTCCAAGGAATATTACACAGGAGTTATTCCATCTCAGTGATTTGAAATGGAACAACTCTGTGTAATATTCCTTGGAAACACCAGCAGCAGCCTCACAGTGTCTACCTGTGTTCACCTGCCTGTCTACAGGTGAGCTATCTCTGCTTCTTACCCACAGGTGTCCCTCCTGGCCCCATCATTGGTCGAGCTCCAGGCGGGGGAGTCATTCCCATCGCGGCCGGCGTTCCCATCGGCATCGGCCTCATCGGAACTCCTCTCTGTCGAATCTCTGCAGAGAGGAAACAAACGTGCTCCGTCTGACGCGTGAACGCTTCTACTGTTGTATTACTGACAGGAAATCCCTTCCTGTGGTCTGGACGTAACCAAACATCGTTCATCGTGTTGGCGTCGTACCTTGTCCTGGTCTGGGAGTTATCTGAGAACGCACCGGAGTCGACTCCAGTTCCTACAAAACAACAAGACAAAGACTCAGTAAAAGAATATACTAAACTAGCACACAGACGACGTCGGCATCCAAACAGCAGCACTCACAGCTTTCTTCTTGGCTTCAGGATCGAAGCGCTCCAGGATGAGCTTGGCGTTTTTGTACGTCTCCGTCTCCATCACCTCCTCCAGCTGCAAACACAAAACCTGAGTTACAACACAGATTGAATTTCAGTTCTCTCTATGAATCAACAGGGACGGAGGGATTCTCCTTCAGCTACCAGAACCAGGAAGTTAAACGACAAACAGTTTACAGATGTTTTAAGTCGTTGCACCAGAGACTACAAATATGACATAACTACTGCATGAGGAAACATAAATACAGTTCAGACGCTGCCAAAGCTCCTCCAGCCCACAACACCAACACTGTCTGTACAGAAGAATCACTGTGACGGATCAGAAACTCACTATCTTCTTTTTGGCAACCTTCAGGTCTTCGAGTTTGTCATCTAAGAAAGAAAGAAGCAGAAATAACTTCAGTCAACTCACATCCTCATTCAGTGTCATGTTCATCCATTTAAGATCGAATATATCAAATATGAACAGCTGTGTGTTTAGATACTAGCAAGATGAGGAATTTTATTGATTATTTTTTCACTACAATCATTTTTGTATTTAGTTTTTTACCCAAATTCTGAGGTTACGATAAATTAACTCTGAATTTAAAAGAAATCTTGTCTTAAAAACAAGAAAAAAAATAGAAGAACAAACAATTTATCAGCCGGAAATTGTAAAACAGAAAACAACGATTGTATTTTCATCTGTTCTGACATCTGTGACGTTTCATCTCTTGGCAGAATAAACCAAACCTAAGCCTACGGTTATTATACAGTCGTCCCTCGCCATGTCGTGGTCTCACTGTATCGAAGATCTTTAAACTGTATTTATCTCATTTTGTATCACAGATTAAGAAGAACATTAAATGTAAATAAAATACGTAGCGTCCAGCAGATGAGTATACAAAGACTATGGTAAACTCAGCTACTTCCTCTTGAGCTAGTGTGAGATGCTACACGGCACGCTATTGGCTGATGGATGGGAGGCGACCAATCAGAGCGCTGCGTTCTGCATCCTGGGCTCTGATTGGCTCAGCGACCGTAGCATCAGCCTCCTCCGTCTCCCGTGTACAGCAGCGTTCAGCATCTGGCCTTGTCCGTTCCACATGGAGGTCTGGTCGCTGTGTTGGGTTTATTTCAGTCCTACGATGTCGAACAAACGTTCTGCTCATTCTAAGGCTTCTAGAAGCCAAGCATGGGGAGGGTTTATGAAGCCTTAACATATATAAGTAGTAGAATAAATATAAAGTCGCTGCTCCGAGGATTTTCACATATTGCAGGAGGTTCTGGAACCAAACCCCCGCCACAGACAAGGAACCACTGTACTTGATCACATTCTCTTCATTCCACGTGTCTCATTAAATAAACCGTCAGCTCTGACCACATCCTCTGAACAACTCAAGGCTCCGTGCTCCTCTGTGACCAACACTCAGGTGACGATAACTCAGCGACTGTTCGGTTAAACTGCAGGAAGTGTTTCCACAGAGCAGAGAGGAGACAGGAATCTAGATAGTAAACATCTAAACTAAGTGGAACCTCTGTTATTACAGCCTTGGGAACACAGATGTTGGACGTCTGAATTTCAGGTTTTCTTCAACTTCGGTGAAATAAATAACCAAAGAAATTAAACAAGGAATGACGGTGGAAGTGTGTTTTTAAAGTCTAATGATCAACAATAAATAGACAGATGGACTCACTGTTTCTCTCAGTGCGTTTGGAAAAGAGGAAGATCAGCAACTTCCTGATGAACAGAACGCTGCAGAGGAGACACAAAGAGACAGAAACATCCTCCGTTAGCCTCGTGCTTCCAATCATAGTCATCATAAGAGGAACTCAACCAAGTCCAGATGCTACGACTGAAACCTCGACGACACCCACGACCCTTCACAGACACGTCCTCCAGATTAAACTGGACCAGAACACGAGTGCTGTGGTTGTCGGCGTTGATGATGAAGAGCAGCACTCACAGAGCAGGGTAAACGAAGAAGGGCAGGGCCATGGCTATCCTCTGCAGCCATTGTTCAGGCAGGTAGAGGCAGTAGACGACCAGAGACGTCAACAGGTAGAGGACCGACGAGTAGAGAAGCAGCCGGCCGACCCACAGCTGCAGACACAAACACACAAACACAAACACACACATCCATGAGGAGGTCCAGCAGAGTCGCTGCACGTCTTCACTGTTCTTTAGCTTTACCTTCTGCAGACGCTGGTTTTTGGCTCTGAACTCCTCCAGCTCTTTAATTTCCTACAAAGGAAAGACGGAGGTGAATCCTCTGAACCAGAAAAACCCACCAGCAGGTTGGAAAAGCAACTTCAAACGATCAGAACGACAACACAAAGGTATTCACTGGAAAAATCCTGACTATACTGTAATAATTCATCCAAACCTATTTATTCCTCGTGTCATTTACAAATTCATCACAAATAAAGCATCTGTTTTAACCAGATTCAGTGAAAAACTACAGATTCTTCTGTGAAGCTCTTATTGACTCAGAGGCGACCAACAGTCAGGTGAGAAGAATTCAGAGAGTTTTTCAGCTGAACTGCAGGCAGTGTTTCCACAGAGCACAGAGGAGACGAGGACAGACACCAATTAAAAATCTAACTTGGTAAATATCTATTAGTATGTCATCATATTCCTTTGTCCTGATTCTAACTGAGTCCTACTAACAGAAGACGTCTCTGATTCTCTCCTCCTTCATGGTTGTTTTGTTTCCATAGAGCTGCAGGACTTCAGTGAAAAACGAACCACAGTGAGGAAAAATGCATCAGGCAGTAAAAACACAGGGTTTGGAGGGTTAATAAACAGATGACCTTCCTCATGAAGCTCCGTTAATATAAGCAGCTGGATTATTCTGAGTAGAACGTGGAACATCTGCCTCTTGTTCGCCCCTTATTTCAATGATCTCACCCCATGTGAAGCCTATTATGGGCCTGTGGTCATAAAGGAGTTCATACTTATGAATAAAGAGCCACCGGTACCTTGTCCAGGTTCTCCAGCTGCTCCACGGTGGTCGGCTTCGTCTGGATTAAAGAAAGGAGTTTAGAAAACCACCATCAGAGCAGCGAACAGATTCTCACTGACTGACCTGCAGGTAAACACTTCAACATGTTCACTCATGCAGGTTTCAGCTCTTCATTCAAGCATATCTGAGCTTCACGTGGATCAAAGTAAACCCGATGTTCACATGTCTGAGGTAACCGCTGCCGAGTCTCTCTGCTTCTGTTTCCCTCCACTACGTCTAAAAATAGGAGATGGATTTCATGTGAGTGCAGAGTTCAGTGTGTTCATGTCTGTCATAACCGGAGTGTCTCTCAGGACGAAGCGTATCAGTCACTGTTCAGGGCCGAGACTAAAAATACACGACGCAGGAGCAAGACACTTCCTCTGTTCAGGTAAAGACTGGCCTCTGAACACACATGAAAACATCTTAACTCAACATCAGTCAGTCAGAATGAAGACTTCTAGAGGATCTTTTCTAAACATTTGTCTAGCTAGGTGTAGGCTCTGTCTTAGAACAACTATAAAAGTCCTACTATATCAACATCTTTAAATCCCTGTGATAACAAGCCATCAAAACCCCTTTTATCTCTTTAATAAAACCCACATTGGTCCTGTGTTATTACGACACAGTGCTGTTTCTGTTTTACAACTTGAATTCCCCTAGCTCACCCTCTTTAAGGTCTTATTTAAGCACACTGACTAAATCATGGCTGCAGCTAATGATCATTTTCTGTTGTCTGACCGATAAAACGGTGACAGATGTTCGGTTCAGTCCACTGATATTCACTTTACTGTCATCGAGAGGGAAAGAAAACAGAAAATGTTCTCATCTAAGAAGCTGAAACCACAGAATTTAGACTTTTATTCTTGAAATAATTACTCAGAGTGATTTATTTCCTGACAGCTACGTGATCAATCATTGCAGCTCACTCACCCTCCATCTGGACAGCAGGCCTCCCATGTCTGAACGCTGCTCTTCTCCTCTTTGATTTCACTGTGGAGCAGAAGGTTTCTCATCAACATGCTTCAGGTGCAAAAGGAAAACTCCCACTCCTTCCAGTTACCGACGTTAAACCCAACATTATACAACGTCAGAACAGGCTGCCTACAGAATCACACAATGACTGCTGCTGTTGTTGAGGATTTGCTGCAGTAATCTGCTCCTATGGCTCCTTATACAAGCTGGAAAACACAGAACAGAACAAACGCAGAGCTGGATGTTGGATTTCTGCTGCTCAGTTTGTGACGCAGCTCAAACAGAACAACGACGTCTTTGTCTTGTCTGACGTCGGTCATCTTGCAGGATCTCTCTGGAGAAACAGTTTTCAGTGGATGAACTCTCTGATGACCTGATCACCCAGGTACTGATTCACTCGAGTTCACATGTGAGGTTCCTGCTGTCAATCCAGCAGCAAGTCCTGGAGGGAAAATCCTGGACTAAAACGATCCTAGTCCACCACAGTTTATCATCTGGACTAAAATGAAGACAGAGTTTTAACCCCTTAACGCCGGTTGTTGTTGTACCGCTGCAGCCAGGATAGCGTCTGCATTCCCCCAGTGCTGGTTTGTGCATATTCAATACCTAGGAACCTTTAGCAAGCACTGGTTTCTCTTAGGACCAGTTTAAACGGCATCAATATAAAATAATTACCATTAACGCCTGTTGCATCACACCTTTATATCTACTATATGTGCTACAGACAAACTAACAATCTCCACTTAATTTAACATCAACTGGAAATAAAACACATAAAATTATTGTTTTTATATAATTGTTAATAAATTCAGGTGTCAAGGGGTTAATAGAAGCAGTATTTTATGTGTGAGTTCAGGCAGTTTTTGAGTCTGATTATTTGTGTTTTGGCTTTTTTTCACATCATTGTCAAAATTTTTCTTATTTTCTTTCAAATTAAAAAAAGCAACTTAATTTAAGCTCTATATTCTATCATGTGTAATATTAGTTTGCTACTTTAGAATTATTATTATTTTAAATAATAACATTTAATTAATATAAAATATAAACACATTATATTATTTTAAATATAAATTATGAATATATTTTTATATTAACATGACGTATAAACATATAAATATTTAATGAATAATTTTTCTACTCCAGCCGTCTTTCAGCTTATTTATTTTCATTTTCATTCTATAACAATAACAATAATAATAATAATAATAATACCTGACTGTTTTTCTACCAGGCGTTGCATTTATTCTAATGCTATGTTCATTTTTGTTTTCTCTGGACAACATCTTATTTCTTCAGCGTTGGTAACGACTATCAGCACCTGGAAAAACATCTGACATGTTGATTTTTCTGTCAGTCTGGTGAATGAAATGAGAAATTTAACATTTGCTTTGCTTTTCTCTGGTCTCCATTGTTCTAACTGAGTCCTACTGACAGAAGACGTCTCTGGTTCTCCTCCTTCATGTTGTTCTGTTTCCACAGAGCTGCAGGACTTTAGACTGAAGTACAAAATGAACCACAGTGAAAAAAGGTTCATTTATTTTCATGTCATGTCATTTTTGCTTCATTATTCCACTACTGCTCCTCATGTTTTAGCTTTTTACTGTGGTATTGAAGTCAGAATACTGATGTCAACCCTCATGTGAGACAAGTGAGAATCATTTTCCATTTGAGTCTGCTGATAATCAGAGGTTTAAAAAGACAGAAGCACTTTAATTTCCAAAGCTTGCTGTCAAAACGTTTCATGTTTTACTGTCTTTAATTGATTTGCATGAAGTCTGTGCTCTTTGTTCTCTGTTTTCTCTGCAGATAGTGGACTGGTTGGGGTTAAAGTCCCGGAGTGGCCATCAGACTCAGTTAACTGGCTTCTTATTGAGCTCTGACATTTAAAACTTGCAGCCAATGATTTAATTTCATTCTGAGCATCTTCATGTCCCAAAATAACAGCAAGCAGAGCTAACATGCTCTATGCTAACGTTAGCTGCTCCATCTAAACACTGAGTCCTTCCCCTCTGCTGCTACAGTAATAATGTCAGATATTAATAGGGCAGCCTGCTTCTGATCTGAGCTCTATCTTTATGGAGATCTCTGGTTATAAATTCAGCTCCATCAGAGAGCCGCCTGATGCTAACAGCTACAACAACAACAGCAGCCTGAAGCGGGCAGCAGCGGCTAACGCAGCTCGGTCACTTTAAACCGCCTCTGTTCGGTGTTTTCAGGTTAATAACCGGATAAAAACTCACGTCAGTCTCTGTTCTCCCGCTTCTGTCGCCGCTCCTCCGCTCAGGTTTGCGCAGAAACCAGCAAACAGCGGACTTTCCCTCCTAACTGCGCCTCAACTGACATCTCAACTGACACAGTTTGGCGCTGCGTGGTGACGAGGCGGACGTGGTGACGTAGCCCGGGGGCAAAGATTGACGCGTTTCCCAGAGTGCTTTGCGGTGTAGTCTTTTCCGTTCTTTACCGTTTGAAGCCGTTTTAAACGTTTATTATCTTTCTTTTTGGCCACGTTGGGAGAATTTAATTAACCAGACTGATCTGAATTGTTTTTCAGTTTATTCTTTTAAAAACATAATCTTTATTTATGTTCAGTTAATCATTTTACAGCCTGTTACGTGCTTGTTGTTGCACAACTGTAGAACCTTTGTCCCAGGAAATACATTTATTGCACTAAAAATACAATTTAAAGGAGAAAAAACATATATAGACATATAAACACTTACATAAATTACCTACAGGAACACTGAAAGGTGTTCTGGTTGATTTAATGCAACCAAAACATGTTACAGGCCACATGTGAGGCTCAGCTGTCTGATCTGGACAGTGATCATAAATAACTGTGTGACCTTCAGGCTGAGGTCAGCAGATAATGGACGGAGGAGCTGGCTGTGGAAACATCTGTCCAAGGATGACATCAGCACATTAATGGGTAGAAGGTTACTTCAGCTGGAAATAGCTCCAAGATGGAGATAAAGGCTGGAATCAGACTATAGAGGATAAAACAGGAGTGAGTTCAGCGCCGAGCAATATCACTTCTAACCTGCATCATCTCAGTGCATTATTTCAAAGGTGAACTGCAGAGTATTTCATTTGTCACACAAACAAAAACAAATACTTCCTAGAGACAATATTAAAAATTCAAATATAAATAATAAATTATAGAGTAAACTGGAAAAGCTGAAACATGAGATGTTCAGAATTATTTAAAATTAGTCCAAAATGACTCAAAAGAGACCAAAGGGACTGGAAATCTGTCAAAAACACAGTAAAGAGGAAATGATTGAAAATGTGTCTGAAATGACTCAAAATGTGCACAAAGTTTTCAAAAAGTTATTCAGAATTCGTCCAAAATGACCTGACAATGGAAAAGAATCAATCAGAGGATCTAAAAAATCTGACTGAGACGTCACAAAGATGGAAGAAGATCCAGGAAGATCAACTCAGGATCCATGAGCTCAGATGGAGTCCAGAACCTGACCAGGACCACCACAGTGGATCATAGTCCTGACAGTGAAGCACGGAGGTGGAGTGTGATGGTAGATAAAGGTGCTGATGACGTTTAGAGATGCTCCATGAAGGTCTGAGGAGGAACCAGAACACTGGCTGACCACATGGAGAAGAGGAAGATTTATCCAGAGAACAACATCAGACCAGAGCTTCTAGACCAGGACTAAGAGGAACCAGGACACTGGCTGACCACATGGAGAAGAGGAAGATTCCACCATGATGTGTTTGAAGCTCCAAAGATCCCAGGTCTCTGCAGAACGTCTGTTTCTGCCTCAGCAGCTGAACATCCGGCTGTGACTGCTCTGGACCAGACCAGATCCTGCTGGGACCCATGAGGGGAACATCCTCCCTTGTGAGGACCAGAGCAGAGCTGAGAGGCAGGTAGACAGAGAGTCTCCAAGGACCTGGAGGCTCTTCACTGCTGAAGCTAGAGGTCAGAGAACAAGTCTCTGTCCACGGCTGAGGAGCAAATCTCAACGAAAGGCTTGTTGTTAAACCAAACCTCTGATGGCTTCTGTCCAAACCTCTGTTCACTAGACCCTAAGAGACTCCTGTTAGACAGAGGAATCCTTCTGTAGCATCACCCTGATAGAAAAGCAGCAGCTCCTTACTGCATGGAGCCGCCTCAGATAGAAACGCTTTAATGTCCATTTCTGTAATGTAATCTTTGCATCATGCACCTCTGAGCACTCAGATAGAAGTCATTCATTGTAAAGGGATAAAACATTACAGACAGTAACACACAGATATCTGTAAACTAGAGAGTTAAATGCAGCCTCCAGTCTGAACATATTTTCTGCTTTGATCTGAATCTAAATCTTCATGTGATTCTAACGTGTAGGTCTGAACTGTCACCACTAGATGGCGCAGTTCAACATGAGATGAGCCGAGGAGTCTTCCTTTACAGCTGCAGTGGTTTAAAATGTTTAATTTCTAATCATGTAATTTCACATTTATCTTTACAAGAGAACTTTGACAGCATCTGTTCCTTATGTGGAGAATTTAAAAAACACCCAAACTAGAAGGACAGTTATCAACTCTGTCTTAGTTTAGTTTTTAATTCCTTGCATAAAGTAACATTACACTAAAATAACATTTTCAGTTAATATAAATCCAGTCAAAACGTGTTTCTACATTTATTATGGTGTTATTTTCAGATATAGTCCTTCCCTTCAGAATAATCTGCTTTCATGCTGCAGTGGTTTCATATTTAATTGAACCATTACCACCTATTCATAAAAGAACCCTCAATTAAACAATTAAAAATAAAATAAATCATTGTTGTCTTGTATCTAAATTTATTTTGTCCTATTTAGATTTTATTTTTGCATTAAATACCATTACACTGATCTTAAAGGAGCACTTCCTGCCTGCACGGATTTAAAACACTCGTTTCTTTTATGACATTTTGGTTGAATTTTGTCACTCAGACCCCAAAAACACTCAGAAAGGGAGACTCATCACTACTGTATAATGATAAAGTGAGTTATTTTCATCAAATAATATCAGTTTAACCTAAAATTGTCACATTTCTGTTCATTTTTTTACGTAACGCTTCACTATTTGATGGGAATAATCTGCTTCTATGGCTGCAGAGGTTTCATCTCTAATTTAACAGTTACCACAAGAACTCTGAGGTAAAGAAAAGCATCTATATTATCTTACATTTAATGTTCTTGTATTTAGATTTTTTCCTTTTTGCATTAAATAATATTACACTGATCTATAAAGAGCACCTCCTGCATGGACTGTGTCACCAGTCAAATTACACGTTTTAAAATACTGTGTTTTGTCAATCAGACCCCAGAAACACTCAGCTGTCACTGCTGGCTTCTATTTAATTTTATTTTTAGAGATATTTTCATAAATTAATATCAGCCTCATCCAGAGTTTTCTTTAATTTCTCCATTATTTCAGGTGCAGGTCCACCTTCTCACCACTAGGTGTCACAGTTTCCTGCTGGTTGCTGACTGAGCTTCTTCTTCTTCTTCTGTGGCTGCAGGGATCCTTCATGAACCTGCTGCTGAGTCTCTGATTAAACTCTTCTGAGTTTAATTTAAACCATAAATGAACGTTTCCCTCCTTGGATCATGTGAATTCACTAAATGTCCTGAACAAGACCAACCTGCTGCAGAAGCCTCCCAGATCCTCCTCAGGGTTTCTTCCTCCCAGCTCCTCCTCCTCCTCCTCCTCAGGGTTTCTTCCTCCCAGCTCCTCCTCCTCCTCCTCCTCCTCCTCCTCCTCTGGTCCTCTGCAGAGCTCCGGCCTTCAGCTTTACTGCGGAGCTTCCTGGGAGAGTTATGGAGCCAATAACAGCCTCCTGGTTTGTGGCCTACACTCTCCTGATGCTCCTCCTGTTTCATTAACAGGAGTAAATCCAGCGCAACAGCAGAATCCAATCAGCTGGTCTGGATTCAGTAAAACCAGAGCCTCATCCTGAGTTTGAGGCCGTCTGGTGTCTGGATGTTGGTTCTAGGAGGCTGATCTGAGCTTGTCCAGGCCTTCAAAACAGAGCAGCTGCTTTCAAAAACTGTCCAACAATAAAATGAAACAAGCAGAAATGAACTGAAGCTGAAGATGTGACCTGAAAACAGTTAAAGTTTGTTTGATCTGTGTCGGTTCTTCAGCTGATTCCTCTTTTTTAGAATTAGAAACTCATATTTCTACATTATCCAGAAGGATTTTTCTCCTGTCATGTCCTCATTTACCACAGATATAAACACAAACCGTTCAGTTTAATTAACATTTTAAGCACTAATTAAATAAATGAGTCCAGCTGATTTCCTGCTGAAGGCTTTTTAATTGTAGTTTTTATTAAATTAATTCATTAAACCACAGAATAAACTGGACACACCGTATTTAACACAGGTCAGGTCTGGACTGTATTTAAAACAGTTTAATTTATATATTTATATATTATATTTACTGTTATTTTAATGAGTTTTACAGGCTCTGAAGGCGACACTCGTCCACTTATCTCTGACATGTTTGCTGCCTCATCTCCACTTTGTTAGGAGGTATTTTTTACAGTGTACATCCGGGACATGTTGTTTTTATTTTTAACTGATGGTTTTTATTTAAATCTGCTGTAAATATAGAATCAACTCAGAGCTGCTGTTTTAATCATTTCTGAATGTTCCGGTCTTTAAAGCTCCTGTTTACATTCAGGTCTTCATCCATGGGTTCGTTAATCAGAGCAGTGATCAGTGGATCCTCCCCTGGTGATCTACTGGATCTACATTAGATCCATAGATTCAACTCCAGAGGTTTTCATCTCCTCTCTGCTGCTTCTTTACTTCACGTCTGATCGAACCGGAGGCTGATGAGGCTCCATGTCTGGAGGGACCCGACCCGCCTCCTGGACTCTGCCTCAGGCCTCCTCCGTCGTCCACCTCTAGTCCTCCTCTAGTCCACCTCTAGTCCACCTCCAGTCCTCCTTTAGTCCTCCAGTCCTCCTCCAGGCCTCCTTTAGTCCTCCAGTCCTCCTCAAGGCCTCCTTTAGTCCTCCTGATCCAGACGTCTCCGGTTCAAACGTGTTTAGAGGAGGATCGGACTTTTACCGGACTCAGAAGGACACCTGCTGCGGACAGAACCAGACCCGGACCTAAACCCGGACCTAGACCCGGACCTGGACCTGGACCTGGACCCGGACCTGGACCTGGACCTGGGCCTTTAAATCTCCATGTGAGTTTTACTTCTTGTCTTATTGAGTCTCTGTTCCAGAACCTGAATCATCTCCTCTGAACCAGTCGGTCTGCTCGGTTTACTGCACCGAAAACTACCGGAACAATAAAATACTACAATAATACAATAATAGAATACTAGAATAATACCAGAATACTAGAAAACTAAAATACTACAATAACGGAAAACTACCGGAACAATAAAATACTACAATAATACAATAATAAAATACTACAATAATACAATAATAAAATACTACAATAATACAATAACAGAATAACAGAATATTACCGGAATACTACAATAATAAAAAAAATATAAAACTACCGGAACACTAGAAAACTACAATACTAGAATAGGCCTACTACAATAATAAAATACTGCAATAATACAATACTAGAATACTACCGGAACACTACAATACTACAGTAATACAGTAATAGAATAACAGAATACTACCAGAATACCACAATAATACAATAATATAATACTACCGGAACACTTGAATAACAGAGTACAGGAACACTATAATATAATAATATAATACCAGAATACTACAATACTACAATAACGGAACACTACCGGGACAATACAATAATACAATAATAGAATAATAGAATAACAGAAAACTACCGGAGCACTAGAATATAATAATATAATGCTACCGGAATACTGCAATAATACAACAATATAATAATAGAATACTACCGGAATACTACAATAATACAACAATATAATAATAGAATACTACCGGAATACTACAATAATACAACAATATAATAATAGAATACTACCGGAATACTACAGTACGACTGGAATAATATAATACCAGAATACTAGAGTAAATAATGTTTCCTGTTCTTTCTCACGATGTTTAGCGCTTTGTGACGACTTGTGTTGTAGATATGTGCTATATAAATAAAACTGAATAGAATTGAATTAATACTAGAATGATAAAAATAATATAATACTATATAACTATAGTACTACAACATAATACTACAATACTAGAATATAATACTACAATACTATTGTAGTATTATATTCTAGTATTATATTATATATTATAATATAATACTAGAATACTAGTATTATAATAATATATATGTAGTAGTAGTAGTAGTAGTATTAGTTTATTCAGTCATGACAACACCAAATATTGTACACAGTATTGGTATTTCACACAAAATCACAAAATCATTAACTCAAGAATCATGTGTTGAATATTGACTGAAAAGGCATAGGCAGAAGCAGACTGCTTATTAAAGCCTATCCTATATTATGAACTTTTTAGTCCACCAACCTCCAGAAAAACAAAGAAGACACAACAACAGATAATTAATCACACTTATAAGCTTCAAAAATAGCTTTACAAACCATTTTCTTAAAAACCAAAAAAGATTGATATGTTTTTAAATTTGTATTATAAATATATATAGTATTATAATACTAGATATATATATATATATATATATATATATATATATATATATATTAGTATTATAAATATATATAATATTATAATAATATTATTAATTACATTATAATATATAATAGTATTATATATAATATTATAATACTATTATATATTATAATAGTATTATATTATAATATAATACTATAATACTAGTATTATAATACTATATATATATATATATTAGTATTATAAATATATATATTAGTATTATAAATATATATAATATTATAATAGTATTATATTATAATATATATTCAGACGAACACGGATCGTGTCCTCCTCCTTCCAGCCTCTAATGAGCTCAGACGGCTTTAATAAGTGATGATCAGCATCATGTGGAGGAGGGAGACCCAGGAGGAGCTGCAGGCCTCCTCAATAACCAGAACCACAGAGGTCCTCCTTTATGGATCCACAGGGCAGAAGTAGATGTGATAGAAATGAGGATCCTCCATGTTAGAACAGTCATACCAGCTGATGATCCTATGAGCAGAAGAAAGGATCATTTATCAGAGAGACGCTGAAATTCAGTTCTGTCTGACCGGATCTGATCCTCTGACGTCATTCATTCATCCATCAGACACGTTTCGTCACCTTCACCGTCACCTGGGCTCTCTGTCTGTAATCCTGGATATAATGTTCTGTAAGACGATCATCTGGGCTCTCTGCAGCTCTCCGGTCTAACAGGAACCCACCGAAAGCAGGAGGAGAGGCGGGCAGACGGAGCCGGTAGAGACCCGGTAGAGAGACCCGGTAGAGACCCGCTAGAGACCCGGTAGAGACCCTCAGGTTAGACAGAGCAGATCTGAGCTACATGAACGGGTTTTACTGGTTTCCAGCTCAGCACCAGATCATTCCAGATGTTAATTAGACCGAAAACAAAACCAGCAGAAATCAGGGAGAAAACAGCTGGAGGCCTGAGACTGCAGCCTAATGACGTCACTGAGATATTAGAGTAATCAGTAAAATAATAAAATACTATTAAAATCATAAATACTACTGAAATAATAAATATCACTAAAATAATAAAATACTATTAAAATCATAAATACTACTGAAATAATAAAATGTTACTAAAATAATAAAATACTATTAAAATCATAAATACTACTGAAATAATAAAATGTTACTAAAATAATAAAATACTACTAAAATATTATAATATCACTAAATGAATAAAATATTACTAAATCAGTCCCTCCAGGAATTCATGATGATCACAACAATTAACGCTAATTCAACCAATCTCCATGAATTCTGCAATTTCATCCAATCACCACGACTTTTCCACAATGTTGTCCCGCCTCCCGTGAGTTCCACCAATCACAGCAGTCCCCAGTAATGCACGTACGTCACCGGATTCACTTCCTTGTTTATGGTTTGAAGATACAGATGCAACAAAAACTACTGCAGAACAATTCCCTGATGTTCTTCACCAAAGCGGAGCTAAACTGTTTTCACCCCGTGGAATATTGAGGTGGAACACAAACCAAAACCATCCACTGACAAACACTTTTCTACCGTAAACATATCAGGAGAATGGGTGAAACCAGCGGACCACAGACCAGACAAACCACCGTGATGAAGCTGCTGCATCCAGATCTGTGGCAGCACTGAAACAATGAAGGTCAGTTAGATTCATTAACTGACGTGACGAGCTGTGAGCGTGTGTGTGTGAACACGCGTGTGCCAGGAAGTGGAATTAACTTTTTAAACTTTCAACATTTTTATGAATTAAACAAAACAAAGAAAAAAATGCAACTTTTGGACAATTCTTTACCGTCTCCTGCAATTTTATCGCAATTTTTTAGAAAAGCTGCTGCGAATTCAGACATTTTAGGAGCAACGATCTGGAAAAACACCCACGAAATCCTGGAGGGACTGAAAATAATAAAATACTACTGAAATAAAAAATATTACTAAAATATTAAAATATCACTAAAGTCATAAAATATCACTAAAATAATCAAATACTACTAAACTATATCACCCAACAGTAATCAGATTACTTCTAACAGCAGAGTCTCTGGTTTAGATTCTACATTAAATTCAGAAACTCAGTGAACTGAAGTCCTTCAGGTTCATCACTGACTGTTCTTCAGTCTTTATATGTCCAAGATTTAAAGTCCTTTTCTACATTTTTTGCTCATTCTGGACAAACTCTGGGTCATTTTGGACCATTTTAAACCTGGTTTAGGAGAGTTTGAGGTATTTTGAACAATCTTTAATTTCATTGGTCAGACTTGAGTCATTTCTGATGAGATTCAACTAATTTAGGACAAATTTCCAGTAATTGAAGATGATTTTGATTCTGGTTTTGATGTTGTTGTGCTTCACTGTCAGGACTATGCATCCACTGGTCCTGGTCAGATTTACACCAAACATGCTGGACTCCATCTGAGCCTGTACCTCCTGATCTTCCTGGATCTTTTTCCATCTTTGTGACGTCTCAGTCAGACTTTTGAGATCCTCTGTTCAGTAATTTTCCATTGTCAGGTCGTTTTGAACAAATCTGGAGGCTGGTTGACCGTGTACGGGGTTTCCATCCTCTTCTGACAGCAGCAGTGGACACTGAGCATAAGACCTGTTGGTATCTGGGAACCTTAGCGTCCACGTTCACTAGACGCTGCTTCGTGTCACAGTCAGTCTGCTCTCTAGCTGCTGTGTTGAAGAGTTTCTACAATGAACCGATCATAAAAGCAGCCCAGCCTCAGTGACCCGTTCCTCAGTTATCTCCACCGTGGTTCGTGTTCAGCTGAGCTCTAATGGACTCAGATCAAACACTTTAGATGAGCGTATATCATGAGGACATCAGAAAGGAACTCTTAGTGCTGCTGATGTTTCCATCAGGACGGACACGCCGAGACGTCCTCGTGGCGATGGAACCGATCGGACACATGGTGAATATTTATTAGGCAGTAAATTGTGGAATCCCCTCAAGGTTTTCCTTTAACTCAGCTCTCATTGACGGTGATTCATCAAAGCACCAGGATGGAGCTTCAGGACGCGCTAATGCTGCAGCTGGAGAAGCCTCTGGCAGAACTGCACTGTAAAATATGTTCACAGTAGTTTTTATGTTGTTTTATAGGTTTTCTCTGTTTTCTTAAATTACAGATAACATTTAATAAAATGACAGAAAAAACATAAACGTGTTAATTTACATTTTAACTTTACAGTTTCAATTATAGCAGCAATTGTTTCTTGAAGACATTTTACCTCTCGTCTTGGACAAGCAAGTCCAGATGCTATGATGCTGCCACCACCGTGCTTCACGTCATGATGCTGCCACCACCATGCTTCACACCATGATGCTGCCACCGCCGTGCGTCACGTCATGATGCTGCCACCACCGTGCTTCACGTCATGATGCTGCCACCACCATGCTTCACACCATGATGCTGCCACCACCGTGCTTCACGTCATGATGCTGCCACCACCGTGCTTCACGTCATGATGCTGCCACCACCATGCTTCACGTCATGATGCTGCCACCACCATGCTTCACATCATGATGCTGCCACCGCCATGCTTCACGTCATGATGCTGCCACCACCGTGCTTCACGTCATGATTCTGCCACCGCCGTGCTTCACGTCATGATGCTGCCACCACCGTGCTTCACGTCATGATGCTGCCACCACCGTGCTTCACGTCATGATGCTGCCACCACCATGTTTGAGTTTCTCAATCAAGTCCAGATGCTACGATTGAAACCACGAGGATAACCATGACCTGGATGACTGACAGTCTTCACAGACATGTTAACATTTTAACTATTATAAAAGACCAACACTGTAGATATTGCTTACATCAAACATATGTGTCTCTAAAAATGGGAAGCCGACACATAAAAAACAACAACAATCCATATAAAATGGCAGCAAGGGTGTCAAGAAAAATAAAGAAACACACAGTGCAATCCAGTAATATTCAATAACCATAACAACTGTGAAAATAATATCTTTAGTCAGTTTAAATACAGAGAAACAGTCATTTTGCAGTCACATATTGTAAAATAATTAATTACTATTTGTAAGATCAGTAAAACACAGTGAACCTGACCAGGACCACCACAGTGAACGCATGGTCCTGACAGTGAATCACGGAGGGGTTTTGTGTAAACGTGTGGCCTTTTTATGTCTTGTTCGTCATTTTGTGTTTATCTGTGGTTATTTTGGGGCCTTTTTGTTTGTCCTTCTGGTCACATTTGCCTCTCCTAGAAAGAACTACTACAGTGGATGCATGGTCCTGACAGTGAAGTACGGAGACAGTTTGAGTGTTTTTGTGGCTGTTTTGTATTATTTTGCAGTAATATTGAGTATTTTGTGTTTCTCTGTGGAATGTTTTCGTCTGTTTTTTAAACATGGTGACGTATTTCCAGTAGTTTCTTGCTGTATCTTCATGCAGAGACTGACAAATTACCATTCTGCTCATTTCCTCACCTGCTGAAACAACAAACCTGACGGAGGCCAAAGACTTTTAGATTCATGGATGAGTTTCGTGTTAATGTGAATGAGTTCATAACAGACTAATGATAACATGCTTCATCTAACTACCTGTAACCAGTAAACATGATCATTTTAGACGACAGCCCAGATCAAACTGTTTGACATTTTGCTTCTATGGTTTTGTCAAAATTTGAATTCAACATGTGCACTGAAAGAAAATGTGATCAAATATTTGAGTCTTTTATAACATCTCTCTGTTTGATTTGCTATAAAAACTAAGTCTTATGATGCGATTCCACAGTTTCCTATATGAGTCTGTTGCTCTGTGAAGTTTATAAAAGCCTTGATTTAAAAATAAAAATTAAAAAAGCCTGGATTATTGGATCCTGGATGTCAGAGCTGGACTTTTAACTTCCAGAAGCAGGCTGGTGTTGGTTCATGTTTGACTAACGGAGCTCAGACCCTAACCCTTTTTGTTATGTTGCTTCACAGAATATCTGGAGGTGAATCCACTGAAACGTGTCCCCCAGTGATTTTTCACACAACATCTTAATAAATCTTTTTATTTTTCACAGTTAAGCTCAGAATTGTTCATATTCAGGACAGATTTAGATTTTTAGTGAACTTTAATTTCACTTTTTATGCTTCTTCTGGCTGAAAGTGACATTAGAGGTTGTAAAGGTCAGTAAAACTCTGATGTTGGAGACGTTAAAGATGAGTTTTAGTTTAACTCTAAGTTTAGACCTGAACCATCCAGAATCTGTGGAGCTTCCAGGTTTATGATGTTTTTGGGGTGTTAGCATCTTGGATTTGGATGTTTCAGTTTATTGATATCCAGGTTTTTAATGTTTTACTGTCTCCATATGCAGGTGTCTGATGTTTTGGTACATTAGTGTCAAGTTTTTTTAATATTTTAGTGTGCCTGTATCAATCAATATCCAGGTTTTTGACATCTTAGGGTGTAAGTATTCAAATATTTGACATGGTGGTGTGTCCCTATCCAGATTGTTCACATGTTGGTGCATCAGTTTCCAGGTTTTTGATGTTTTTTTGGGGTGTTAGCATCTTGGATTTGGATGTTTTGTGTATTGATATCCAGGTTTTTGATGTTTTACTGTGTCATTATGTGGGTGTCTGATGTTTTGGTACATTAGCATACAGGATTTTAATGTTTTAGTGTATTGATATCTGAGTTCTTGATGCTCTAGCGTGTCACTTTAACCCCAAAGAGTCAGACATCAACACAAAGAGCAGTGAAAATAAACCCTTTAAAGCCGCTGCTGCTTATTTAATGGTACAAAAGCAGAGTTTCAGCAGCCCTTCCACAGCGCTCAGGTTCATAAAAGCCTCAGACAAACAGACTTTTGACTGCGTCTGATTGGAAACTGCTCTGTTCAGATGGAGGCTGGTCTCAGAGCCGCCCCAGGTCTCTCAGGGTGTTTACTTCCTGTCTCTATAAAGCAGTAAAGTGAAGTTAATGTCATGAGTAATCACGTTTTACAGCCAGGAGCACAGCTGAGCAGTGAGGAGTAGAATCAGCTTGCTGGGCTGCTCCTCCAGGCCTCGGGGTCACATTAGGAACATGCAGGAGTGAAGCAGCTTCCAGGGCCGAGCTCTCGCCTTTCCTGACGTCCCGACTTTGAACAACAGGAACCCTGAGTGAGTCCAAGGCTGCTCATAAACCTTGAACCGCCAACAAATCACAGCCCGGCGTCAGGCCTCCACTTCCTCCCCTCGGCGGCGTTTATTGGGGCAATCAGACAGTTTGGTGTCTCCTCTTTGTCTTTCACATTCGCCGGACTCGAGTGTCCATCTGTGGCCGACGTCAGAGGAAGACGACCAGATGAAAGGACGGATTGTGTTTCTGGAACTAAAGGCTTGGAGCTAACGGCCCTCCATAAACCCCCGGACGAGCTGCTGCCTTCCTCCAGCTTGGCTCAGACGGCTGCTGCTGTCGTTTGGCTCGTAGTTTTAAAGGGAATGATGCTGCAGGGATGTCAGGATTTGGGCCTACAGAGTAAATAAACAGTCAAATAAAGCATCTGTAGCCGGTTCTGACGCCTCGGAGCATAGAATCCTGTTTAGGAATCAGTATAGAGTCTTTTCAGGTTCTAGGGTGTCAGTATCCAGGTGCTTGATGTCTTGGTGCATATATATCCAGGTTTTTATATATTTTAATGCATTAATATTTACATTTTTAATGTTTTAGTGCATTAGTTTCCAGGTTTATGATGTTTTTGGGGGTGTTAGCATCTTGGATATCGATGTTTTGGTGTGTTGATATCCAGGTGTTTGATGTTTTACTGCATCAAGATCCAGGTTTTCTAATATTTCGATGCATTAATATGTACATTTTTAATGTTTTAGTGCATCCATATGCAGGTTTTTAATGTTTTGGTGTCTCATTTTCTAGGTTTCTGATTTTTTGATGCATTAATATTTACATTTTTGAGGTTTTAGTGCATCAGTTTCCAGGTTTATGATGTTTTAGGGTGTTAGCATCTTGGATTTCGATGTTTTTGTGTGTTGATATCCAGGTTTTTAATGTTTTAATGTGTCCATATGCAGGTTTCTGATGTTTTGGTGTCTCATTTTCTAGGTTTTTAAAGTTTTGGTGCATCAAGATCCAGGTTTTTTAATACTGTGATGCATTAATATTTACATTTTTAATGTTTTAGTGCATCAGTTTCCAGGTTTATGATGTTTTATGGTGTTAGCATCTTGGATTTGGATGTTTTGGTGTATTGATATCCAGGTTTTTAATGTTTTACTGTGTCCATATGCAGGTTTCTGATGTTTTGGTACAGTAGTGTCCAGTTTTTTTAATATTTTAATGTGCCTGTATGCAGGTTTTAATGTTTTGATGCATCAAGATCCAGGTTTTTTAATATTTTGATGCATTAGTATATATTTTTTAATGTTTTAGTGCATCCATATGCAGGTTTTGATGTTTTTGTGCATCAGTGTTCAGGTTTTTGACATCTTAGGGTGTAAGTATTCAAATATTTGACATGGTGGTGTGTCCCTATCCAGATTGTTCACATTTTGGTACATCAGTATCCTGGTTTTTGATGTTTTTTGGGTGTTAGCATCTTGGATTTCAATGTTTTTGTGTATTTATATCTGGATTTTTAATGTTTTACTGTGTCAATATGCAGCTGTCTGATGTTTTGGTAATTAGCATACAGGATTTTAATGTTTTATTGCACTGATATCTGAGTTCTTGATGCTCTAGCGTGTCACTTTAAAGGTTTTTGATGTTGACCATAAAGTTGTGAACGTCTTCTGAAAGTGTTTTTATGTCAATAAGTCAGTTTCCTTGAAAAAAGTTATAAAACCTTTCGGGCGATTCTAAGTTAGAACTTTAGACGTGGAAATTCAGCAGATATATGAGATTTTATTGATTTGTGTGTTTCAGCAACATGGAAACAATCTGTGGAGTAAAACCGTCACTGTCAGGACTATGATCCACTGTGGTGGTCCTGGTCAACGTGGAGTCATTGTAGGAGCTCTGATCAGTGCTACTATGGCTCCTTCTAGACCTCCTGGTTCCTGCTGACACTGGGCTTCACTGGTTCTTAGTGGATCACTGGTCTTCCTGGATCCTTTTCCATCTTTGTCCAGTCTCACAGTCACATTGTTCACTTCCTCTGTTCACTTCTTCTCCATGTGGAGCCATGATGCAGACATAGATAGACCCAGTCCATAGGTCCAGACCTGGTCCATAGATAGACCCAGTCCACAGGTCCAGACCTGGTCCATAGATAGACCCAGTCCACAGGTCCAGACCTGGTCCATAGATAGACCCAGTCCACAGGTCCAGACCTGGTCCATAGATAGACCCAGTCCATAGGTCCAGACCTGGTCCATAGATAGACCCAGATAGACCCAGTCCACAGGTCCAGACCTGGTCCATAGATAGACCCAGTCCACAGGTCCAGACCTGGTCCATAGATAGACCCAGTCCACAGGTCCAGACCTGGTCCGCAGATAGACCCAGTCCATAGGTCCAGACCTGGTCCATAGATAGACCCAGTCCATAGGTCCAGACCTGGTCCCAGATAGACCCAGTCCATAGGTCCAGACCTGGTCCATAGATAGACCCAGTCCACAGGTCCAGACCTGGTCCCAGATAGACCCAGTCCACAGGTCCAGACCTGGTCCATAGATAGACCCAGTCCACAGGTCCAGACCTGGTCCACAGATAGACCCAGTCCATAGGTCCAGACCTGGTCCATAGATAGACCCAGTCCACAGGTCCAGACCTGGTCCATAGATAGACCCAGTCCATAGGTCCAGACCTGGTCCATAGATAGACCCAGTCCACAGGTCCAGACCTGGTCCATAGATAGACCCAGTCCACAGGTCCAGACCTGGTCCGCAGATAGACCCAGTCCACAGGTCCAGACCTGGTCCATAGATAGACCCAGTCCACAGGTCCAGACCTGGTCCGCAGATAGACCCAGTCCATAGGTCCAGACCTGGTCCATAGATAGACCCAGTCCATAGGTCCAGACCTGGTCCATAGATAGACCCAGTCCATAGGTCCAGACCTGGTCCATAGATAGACCCAGTCCACAGGTCCAGACCTGGTCCATAGATAGACCCAGTCCATAGGTCCAGACCTGAGGAGGTTCTCAGTAGAACCAGGGTCACCGTCAGACTGATGGACCCACAGCTGGACTCTGGTTTTACTTTGAGGTCTGATTTTTCAGTATCAGAGTAAAAGAAGAACAACTGTTCATCTTAGAGCTCATTCAGTTACTTCATGTTCAGGTGACATCATCAGGTGAGTCCTCGCTTGTTAACAACACTCATAAGCAGATGATCGACAACCAAACAGCACTAATAAAGTCAAATATGTCTTCATCATCATAAAAACACTTCCCAGACGCTCATCTCTTGGCAGCAGCTCAGTTCTCCATCACTTCTTACAGCCTGTCATATAAATTTATACGACCGTCTGAGTGACTTTTACACAGCAAACTCTTCTTTTACAGTCTGACCTCCGCCTCCATTAGCAGACACCGACACGCCGCCACCTACAGGCAGCTGATGCACCACTTCCTCCAGCTGGATTCACTGAATGAATGGGGTTTATGGTGAGTTACTGGATGCTGGGTGTCAAAGAAGCAGGTTAGAGTCTCCAAAACAACAAAGATGAAATCCAGCAGTTGGTTTGACTTCCTTTGGTCAGATTTCATTCTTTGTTCTACTCGTAGTTTCAATGGTAGCATCTGGAATAACTTGATAACCTCAAGCAAGTCTAGATGTCATGATGCTGCCACCACCGTGCTTCACATCATGATGCTGCCTCCACCGTGCTTCACTTCATGATGCTGCCACCACCGTGCTTCACGTCATGATGCTGCCACCACCATGCTTCAGCTCATGATGCTGCCACCACCATGCTTCACATCATGATGCCGCCACCACCGTGCTTCACTTCATGATGTTGCCACCACCGTGCTTCACTTCATGATGCTGCCACCACCATGCTTCACATCATGATGCCGCCACCACCGTGCTTCACTTCATGATGTTGCCACCACCGTGCTTCACTTCATGATGCTGCCACCACCGTGCTTCACATCATGATGCTGCCACCACCATGCTTCAGCTCATGATGCTGCCACCACCATGCTTCACATCATGATGCCGCCACCACCGTGCTTCACTTCATGATGTTGCCACCACCGTGCTTCACTTCATGATGCTGCCACCACCATGCTTCACATCATGATGCCGCCACCACCGTGCTTCACTTCATGATGCTGCCACCACCGTGCTTCACATCATGATGCCGCCACCACCATGCTTCAGCTCATGATGCTGCCACCACCATGCTTCACATCATGATGCCGCCACCACCGTGCTTCACTTCATGATGCTGCCACCACCATGCTTCAGCTCATAATGTTGCCACCACCATGCTTCACATCATGATGCTGCCACCGCCGTGCTTCACGTCATGATGCTGCCACCGCCGTGCTTCACACCACGATGCTGCCACCACCATGCTTCACGTTATGACTACGAGGATGACCATGATCTGGACGTCTGAGAATCTTCACAGACAGTCTTTTGTTCTGTTCAAAGTTGCTTCACAAAGTATCTGGAGGTAAATTCACTGAGAAATATTCCCACAGTCGACCATAATTCAATTTTTAATTTCAAATTTGTTCATATTCAGGCCACATTTAGATATTTAATGAATTTTTTATGCTTCTTCTGGCTGAAAGTGACATAAAAAGTTATAAAAGTCGGTAAAACCTGATGTTGGAGACGTTAAAGATGAATTTTAGTTTAATTCCAGTTGAAGTTCAGACCTGAACCATCCAGTATCTGTGGAGGAAGGAAGCTTCTACCTCAAGAGCCAGAAATAAACCCAGTTAAAGCTACTGCTATTATTTAATGATCGGCAGCTTAAAAGTAGGCTTCTGACTTGGTTGTTCCAACGAGGTTCTCCACATGCACATCTATTTTACTACTGGTAGACACTTGTATATATTGTTTTTATTTTATATGTTGTTTTTATTGTATATGTTTCACTTATCTTCCTTTATTTTTCTTATTTTTATATTTTTAAAATTATTTTTGGACCAGTTTTGTGCCTCCTCATGTGTTCATGTGTTCTGGTCTGATGATAACGAACCTTGAATCCTTGAAGCATCATTTAATTAATAGGATCACAAACAGAAGCTTTTAATTTGACAGACAGATTCACTTTAGATGCTTTCAGCTTTTCTAGCAGCTTTAATAGGAATTCATTAATTAACTCCATATTTTGTCTTTATTGCTTTAATTGTTTAGCAGCAGTCGTGTATTTAAATACTGAAACAAGTTTGAGTTTAAACACAAAATGAAGTCGATGCAACGTTAAAAATGTCTGACTCCTAAAAGTTGAATCTAGAGAGTAAAAGACAGAAAAAATATCAGCAAACATCAGTAAATAATGAGATTTATCTGGTTTAAATGCAGTAGAACTATATAATGAATGTTAAAGTAGGATTCTGATCAGGACGTGATTTTTACAGTTTTTATCTGAGATTTAATCAAATCTGAAACAACTGAACAGTTAGAATCTGGAAGCAGTCAGTGACGGAGGGAAGCTGTTGAACACATCAGACTGAATGTAAATAACAGGAAACACGTTGGTTAGAAATGTTCAGACTTTAATGGAAGATCACGGATTGAAAATGACTCAGAAACAGTCTGAGACACATGGATTTACCACAGAATGAATACTGACTGAAGCAGCTCCTAGACCCAGAACCAGCAGCAGGAGGTCCTACAGACGTGTCCTCTGCTGGACCAGAACCGACCAGAACCAGGCCTCTGACCGGATCTCCGGTCCTCTGAGCTCCGCGCCTCGGTGTCTCCTCCTCGGCCTGTCGGTGGGACCTGCAGCCCTCTGAGCTCCTCAGACCTTCACGTTGGTGAACAAAAGGAGGTTTGATTTATCTGCTCTCCGGCTAAATACAGTCCGACCACGTGACCGTCGGAGCAGCCAATGGGCGGCCGAGGAGGAGGCAGGCAGAGCGGATTCCTCCGGTGGAGGATGGACGCGGCCGGAGCTCGGAGCTCCGTTTTCCCGTCGCAGCCCTTTAATGGTTGTAATAAAGCGGGATGTCTCTGACCAATTACTACTCCATGCTGGGGCTGCAGGGCGACGAGCCCTACGCGGCCCACTTCATCCCGGGAGGCCTGCAGCCTCCGGCCGGCTGCTCCAAGCCCGTCCGGCCGCTGGAGGCGGGGGAGGAGGAGGGGACGCCCGGCGCGCACATCCCGGACTTCTCTCACTTTTCCAGCAAACCGGGGACGTTGAACGGCTTCTCCCCGTGGACCGGCGCCGCCTCCTCCCCGTCCCCCTCCGGGGCCTCGGTCCCGGGCCTCTTCCACCCGCTGCTCAGCCACCAGCAGCCCTACTACGGGCCGCAGCCGCCCGGCCCCGACCAGCCGCCCTCCTCCGGACCCGACGGGAGGTTCGTGCGCTGCTGGGAAGGCGCGGCCCCGGCGCCGGAGAGCGCGCTGTCGCAGGTTCCGGCCACGTTCCCCGCGTGTGTGCCCGCGCACAGCGAACCGAGCCCGAGGTTCGACCCGGTCAAACCGGAGGGCTCCCCGCTGTCCCACGGCAGCCCCGAGGACTCCCGCTTCTCCAGCCCGGCGGAGGCGGTCCTGGAGCGGCTCGGCGCGGCGGAGGAGCCCAAGAAGGAGGACGAGGAGCGGAACCGAGCCGCCGCCGCCGCCGCGCCGCTCACCGAGTCCGGTAAGGAGCGGAAACGGAGGAATGTTTATTAGGAACTTTACGGCCCAATAAACGTCCGAGAACCGTAAAACACCGAGTTTATAGTCCGGTAGAGGCACCGGGAGGCTGCCGGTCCTCAGAGGGAGACGAGAAAAGAAGAGCCGCAGATTAAAGAACAGAAAGTAGAAAAACGAATTAAATTAATTTAGATTCAAGGATAAATATGAGGATTAATTATAGTCAGATTAGATTTAAACTGAGGCTTCGTCCTGCAGCCAGCAGTCATTTTATTATTACCACAGTTAAAACAGACAAGAAATGATCTGGAATAAGAATTAAATATAATAGTTAAATATAATAATTAATTATAATAATTACCAACAATAATTAACAGTAAATAAATGAATGTTTAGTTTCAACTAAAATATTCTCATGAATTAAAATCAGTTCAACAAACAACGAAGCAGCTTCAGTCTGAGATGTATTGAATTATTCCACGTCTGCACTAGTTTATGATTAAACTACTTATTATCATTATTATTGTTGTTGTTGTTGTTATTTGTTGTTGTTGTTTTATTTTAAATGATTTTTATTTCATTCCTACTTTATGAAAACCAGTTTTCCAGTTTTCCAACATTAAATCTCGTCTCAGATTTTTAAAGCTGTTTTGTGTTTTTTTAGAATTTACCAGCAGTGATCTGGTTTCACTAGTTCGTCCTTTCAGAGAGATTAGAAGAGTTTTTCTCTGTAATTATCATAATTATAAAAACGCGTTTAGAAGCTGAGAATAAATAGAAAAGCAGCTGAACCGGTGTTTAGTGGAGGAGAGGAGTGAAGTTATCAGGTCCAATTAAATAAACAGTAAATTAAATTAAATCAAATCAAATTAAATTAAATCAAATTAAATTAAATGAGTTTAGTTTTAAATCCGTGAACACATCAGTTAAATTAGAACCTGAAGCTGTATCATCGTTTTAGCTCCACATCTAGGAATCACTGCTGTGACTTTTTAAGGATAAATAAATGAATTAAACAGGTTTTATTATAATGATATATATAATTATTATAATTTTATTATTATTAATCTGATGATTTCTAGCAGCTCCTTTAGATTCCTGCTGAGGTTGAACCCAGAGAACTTGTTGCTCTGCTTTGACGCCCTGGAGGTGCTTTTATTTTGTAGGAGGCCAATAAAAGCCTTTATATCCGTTCAGGTTTTCCTGATGTGAAGCTGCAGGTGATCATTAAAGGTGCAGCTGCTCCACAGACACGTTCAGCTCAGTCTGTTCTCATCCTGTCATTCTGTTTACAGCTGGTTGTTGTTGTTGTTGTTTGTTTCTGACAGGACTCTGATTCCACACCCAAACCTACAGGGAACGTTCCCACAACATTAGCTAACGTTAAGCTCTCCTGGTGTTTTAAATAAATCATTTTAATTGCGTTTAAAAGAGGTTCTAATAATGTTCCTGTGAGGTTAAAGCAGAACGTCTGGGGATGTTGTTGGATCGTGTTCCATGATAGCAAAAGGTTCTCCAGCTAACGTTCAGAAAACCTTTGGGAGATGTTCTCAGAGGACGTTTGGGGAACGTTGTCGAGGAAACGCGGCGTCTATAAAACGTTCTCACGGGGTTCCACGGTAACGGAAGAGGAACGTTCTCAGTGCAACGTTCAGAAAACGCTTGAAGCTGAAAACACCCCGGGAACGTTTGCTGAACGTTAAGAGAACCGTTGGAGCCGCGCTGTGGTTTCTATCCTGAAAAAAGAACAAAGGAGACTTTAAATGACAAACAGCAGGAAGTCAGTCCAAGTTTATCCTGTTAAATCAGTAAAATAACGTGTTAAAGTTGATCTACACTGTAAAATATCAACGCTGTAAAAACTCTGGGGTGAATCCAAGAATTAATCACTCAAAAAAACAAATTAAATACCAGTTAATGTGGATTTATATATAAATATTATATAGATTTATATCAGGTTCAACAGCTGCTCTTTCTAAAGGTTCAGATCGTTCATTTATATTTTATGCTCAACGTGTGAATTAATAGCTGTTGTGTGATTTTACAGATCAGTCCCTGATTTAATGAAACAAGAGAAAATCTGTGAAACAACACTGTAAAAAGATTCTACCGTTTTAAATATTCTGTATGTTTTATTTCAATTAGCACCAACATGTGTCAGACAGCGACACGTCTGCTGGTTGAAATCCAGAACAACTTTAAATTTAAAAACACAGATTTGTATTTGGAGGGTTTTTGTTTTTTTACATGTCCTTTATTATTTTTACAGGATCTGAGCTGTCATTTAACAGAAGAGGGGAAATCTGTGAAAATAAAATCAAATATCTGTAAAATACTGATGTGTTTTGCTGATTTAAATTTTAAAAAGTGGATTTTAACAGTGTAAAAGAACAAATCCCATTTTTAAAAGAAATACAGACTTTTAATGTGGAGGGGTTTTAAAAAATAAATGATCTGTTTTATTCAGATATTTTGACAAAATAACAGTGAAACAATAATTTACTGTGTTTAATCCCTAAAATACTCTTCATTTAATTAACAGCTGACATCTGTAAAATATCGAAATTTAGATTTAAAAGCAAGAAAAATGTAAAACTATAATTCTACATTCAAACGTCATTAACAGGTAAATTAAAGCTTTTAGTGATTTTAATAAATATGATCTGTAAATTATCAGTCTTTCAATCTGTAATATGTTTTATATTATTTCTATTTTATAGGTTTTCTTTCAGATCACAGTAAATATCTGTAGAACGATGGTTTATTAAAACAGATCTCAGGTCAGACTGTTTCCTTTTATTAGAAACTGAATTTAATTTGGACTTTTTTAGGGTCGACGTGTGAATTAAAACGTTCTTTTGTAGATTTTATCTCATTTAATAAAAACAGGGACCACATGTAAATTAAAGACTTGATAAATGATCACTGTTCTGGTCCAGCAGGTTTACTTCCGGTCAGCTGATTGTTTGTTTGTATACAGTCAACATGAGCAGCTCTGACCTGAAGACACCACAGGATCATCCAGACTAAATCCTCCGTCCGTGTCTCCCCTGCAGAAAACCCGTCGGCCAGCTGGATCCACGCCAAGTCCACCCGGAAGAAGCGCTGCCCCTACACCAAGCACCAGACCCTGGAGCTGGAGAAGGAGTTCCTCTACAACATGTACCTGACCCGGGACCGGCGCCTGGAGGTGGCCGGCCTGCTCAACCTGACCGAGAGGCAGGTCAAGATCTGGTTCCAGAACCGGCGCATGAAGATGAAGAAGCTGATGATCCGGGAGAGGAGGAGCCTCAACGAGTGAGCAACCGGAGCCAACATGGCCGCCTGGGCAGACTGAGCAGGGAGACCAGGAAGTGACGTAACGCCTGTAAACGTTGTGTTTTACCTCACGTTAGATCGGTTTCTATGGAAACTCAACCTGAACAGTGAAACTCCTCATTAAACCAGAGGCAGCAGCTCGTCCTAAAGCACATCTCCACCACGTTACACCGATTTAAAAATAATAAATATGAACCAAAACATAAAAGTCCAACCTGAGAAAATCACACAGGTTCTGATTTCTACTGTTCTTAAACAGATGTAATATTTAACGTGATGTCGCTCCACGTTTCTGGATTTAAACCAGCAAAAATATTGTTATGTCACATATATGTGGCATTAATTAAAAATAAAAAGACTGAAAATGGTAAATAATCTTTAAGACAGTTAATTTGTTGAATTACAGATAATATCCAGTAAAATCACAGATTAAAATAAAATTATTTATTAACAAAAAAATTAAAAACACAGGACAAAACTGAGAAGAACACCGAGTTTTGTTGTTTTAGTTTTTAAATAAATGTAATATTGAATGTAATATTACATCATTTTTTCCTGAATTAAATCAGCAAATGTTACTTTTTCACATATATGAGCCATTAGCTGAAAATAAAAGACTGAAAAATGATAAATAATTTTAAAACTGGTGATCTGCTCATTTTACCAGTTTTGTTAAATTACAGATTAAAAACATTAATTTACACATGAACCATAAAAACACTGTAAATAACATCCATGTGCTTTTTTATATAAATGTTAAATAATTCCTTTCCAGTGTTAATGAGCCTCTAGTGGACTTTAAAGACGATGCAGCTTCCTGTCCGGGGCTCCAGTGGTTTAACAGGACGACTCAGTGAAGCTGTCTGGACCTTCAGCTCATCCTCACCTCTTCAGCCTGTGAACGTTCCTATCTAGGTTTACATTCTTACACTGTTTGCATTAAAAGCTGGACGACAGCCTCCAGAGGTTCAGACCATGGAGGAGTCCAGCTCCTGGTCCTGGTCCTGGTCCTCGGTCTCTCCTGGTTTGGTTTATCTGGCGTTACTCTGGTCTCCCTGGAAACCAGAAAGGACTGGACCTGGACCAGCTCTGGGTTTTTATAAACGGTGCATGTCTCCTGTTGTTGTTGTTGTTGTCGTCCTGTTTGTTTGTTGTTGCTGTGAGTCTGTCCTGCAGATGTGCTCATGCTTTTATTGCTGTAAGCTGCGGCCTGCTTCCTGTCTGGTCCCATGTAGAACCAGTGCACAGCCTGTCCTCTGGCTGTGTCTCCAGAAGGTCTCTGAGGACCTGTCTGGAGAGGACTCCAGGCTACGTTAGCCTCCACCTTCCTCCAGCCTCCACTTTCCTCCAGCCTCCACCTTCCTCCGGCCTCCACCTTCCTCCGGCCTCCACCTTCCTCCAGCCTCCACCTTCCTCCTGCCTCCACCTTCCTCCAGCCTCCACCTTCCTCCAGCCTCCACCTTCCTCCTGCCTCCACTTTCCTCCAGCCTCCACCTTCCTCCGGCCTCCACCTTCCTCCTGCCTCCACCTTCCTCCAGCCTCCACCTTCCTCCAGCCTCCACCTTCCTCCTGCCTCCACTTTCCTCCAGCCTCCACCTTCCTCCGGCCTCCACCTTCCTCCGGCCTCCACCTTCCTCCAGCCTCCACCTTCCTCCTGCCTCCACCTTCCTCCAGCCTCCACCTTCCTCCAGCCTCCACCTTCCTCCGGCCTCCACCTTCCTCCAGCCTCCACCTTCCTCCGGCCTCCACCTTCCTCCGGCCTCCACCTTCCTCCGGCCTCCACCTTCCTCCAGCCTCCACCTTCCTCCGGCCTCCACCCGCTGCTCCATCAGGTTTTATAGGAGTAAACATGGACCAGCTGTTGTAGCTGCTGCAGCCTCGTGTCCTCCATGACTCAACTTTACATGTGGTTTGTTCAAATATTGGCTGCGGTGCTCTGACAGACCCGTGTGGGCTGTAGGGAGGCGTTCCTTTCATTCTACAGGTGTGTTGTTGTGTTTCTGACATACGTGATGAGATCATGTGACCCCAGCAGCAGCAGACTGGATGAACATGGAGAATAACGAACAGCCTGTCAATGTGAACAACAGCAGCAGCTCTGGTGTTTAAGAAGAAGAAGAAGAAAGGGGTTTTTACATTAAAACAATTAAAACTGTAAATGTTCCATTGTTTCCTTTTTCTAGGACGTCAAACTGTGGAGCTCAGATTTAAACATATCTCTAGAACCAGACATCATTAAACAGACGTCCTGCTAATGGGATGGATCTGATCTGATAGAACCACAGGTTGTAGACACACACTGGTCAAAGTGTTCTCATCAGTGTGTGTCTGATATTAATGCTTCTAACACAGGTCTGTCATGTTGGTGTCATTTATATATTTATATAGATGAACAGATTCATTTATATATTTATATAGATGAACAGATTCCCTTGAACGTGTCTCTAACTGAACATTAAAGTCAGAACCACGACGTCTGGAACATGAAGGCTAGAAAATCTATTCTAGTGATGGAAAACAGACGTTCTGTGCTGGAACATTATCATTAGGGCCCGAAGCACTACAGTGCGTAGGACCCTATTGTTCCTCTAGTTATTATTATTATTATTATTATTTATTTATCTATTTCCAGTGCAGGCCTGTGACAGACATCACGGAGCTGAATACATGTGACTGACTGCTTTGTCTCAGCGCTGCTCAGCTTCAGGCTGATTTAAAACTGAAGGTCTGTTTTCTGTCGACCTGCTGAAGAGAAGCTTTAAAGCTTTAAACACATTCAGAGGAAGAACAGACAGAGCTGAGGATTATAACAGACCTGGAGTCTGAATTAGAAACTAGCTTTCACTTTAAAATAATAACAAGTACAATAATATTATTAATAATAATGATAATAATAATAGTGATGATGATGATTAATGTAAACTGTGTTGATAGTTTCTGTTGTGTTCAGAACTACAATAGTGATTTATTTAGAAAAAATAAAATATAGAAATAATTATAAATAAAGCATCAACTGCAACAATAGTATAATATTGTTGCTAATATTATTATTATTAATAATAACATCAATAATAATAACAATAACAATAATATTAGCAACAATATTATACTATTGTTGCTAATATTATTGTTATTGTTAATAACAACAACAACAATAATAATAATCTTCTTCATCAGTCTACTTAGATTATTCCAGTCTATATTTAATATAAACCTGTTTTATATTTTCATCCAGGTTCTGCTTTATTGATCTGATCGAAGCGGTTCTATTCTACATTTAGGAACTCATACCTGGTTGGACTGGTTCTGGTTCTGGTTCTGGTTCTGGTTCTGGTTTCCTAGTCAAACCCTCCTCCTCCTCTTCCTCCCAGCAGCATCATAAAGTCTCAGCGGCTGCATTTGGAGAATAAACGTGACTTTCACTAACAGCCTCCATAAAGTCATTCAGTCCAGACGGAGCTCCTAGATCCGCTGCTCCTAGATCCGCTGCTCCTAGATCCGCTGCTCCTAGATCCGCTGCTCCTAGATCCGCTGCTCCTAGATCCGCTGCTCCTAGATCTGCTGCTCCTAGATCCGCTGCTCCTAGATCCGCTGCTCATAGATCCGCTGCTCCTAGATCCGCTGCTCATAGATCCGCTGCTCCTAGATCTGCTGCTCCTAGATCCGCTGCTCATAGATCCGCTGCTCCTAGATCCGCTGCTCATAGATCCGCTGCTCCTAGATCCGCTGCTCCTAGATCCGCTGCTCCTAGATCCGCTACTCGTAGATCCGCTGCTCCTAGATCCGCTGCCCTTAGATCCGCTTCCTGCCCACGAGTCCCGGTCTTCGTCCTCAGACACACTGATCCAGGAGGGTTTCACTAATTCACATTCCAGCATCAGAAACAGAAAAACGGAGCTTCCTGCACCACCAGCGGCTCTGAGTGACTCCAGTCTGTTATTATCATTATTATTATTATTATTATTATTATTATTATTATTATTATTATCATTATTATTATTATTATTATTATTATTATTATGATCATCATTATTATTATTATTATTGTATGTCTTCATTAGAGTTCTGTATTGAGGCCGCTGCAGCTGGTCCCGGTCCAGCTGGTCCCGGTCCAGCTGGTCCCGGTCCCTCCTGTGTCCTTTAACACTCATGTTCAACTGGAGGAGCTGAACTAGAAGCTGCAGACGGAGCTCAGAGTCTGGATCCGAGAAGAGACTCAGCAGAAACACCGAACCTCAGTCATAGATCAGCCTTAAAACACCTAAAACACCTGAAACATCTAAAACACCTAAAACACCTGAAACACCTAAAACACCTAAAACACCTAAAACACCTAAAACACCTTTTATAACCCCTTCTATAAACCCTTCTATAAACCATTAAACCGGGTTATCAGCAGCAGATCACAGTCCGCATTTTAAACGTCGGTTCCGGATAAAGCAGCTCCTTCATTCAGGAGCTCCTAAATTATCGGTTGATAATTCTGCATTTATTAAGAATATTTTAAATTTATGACACCTGCGGACATAAACAAAGAAGACTGAGGTTTGTGCTGAGACCACGCAGGTACAAGCTGCCTTAACTGGCCTGGTTTTGCTGTTCTATATGTTTAATTTGTCATTTTAATGGTAGTTGCATTTTACAATCAGTTGATTATTACCTGCAGATTAATCCTTTAGCTGCTGCCTCCAGTATTTCTGTTCTGCAGCAGCAGGTTCCATGGTTGTACCTCCATTTTATTCCTGTTCGGTTTTATTTCGGGGTTTTTGTCCCCAGAAGAACAGATTTTAGATGTAACAGAATAAATGAGATAAAAACAGGAATAAAGCTCACGTGGAGGCTGAACAGAGCCGACAGCAGAACACAGTAAATCCTGACTGAGGCCTCCGCAGGAAAACAACTGGTCTGGAGCAGCAGCTGGATGTGTCCGCTGGGTGGCGCTGTGCTCCTCCTCACACACTATAGAACTACAGCAGTCAGTGACATGAAGAGATAAATAGATAAATAGTGTTTGAAATGCACAAATATAACAACATGACTGACAGGTGATCAGATCAATAAGTGTATTGATCCAGGAGGTTCGAATCTATTCATAGAAAACTACTGAACTACATATAAAATACAGAAGGATAATAATATTCATATTTAAATAAACACATTTATGTACGTCAGCATGCTGTAAATATTATATATGTATACTCTATATAATATTATTAATATTTACAGTGTACTATCTATTATATTATATATAGTATACCATATATACTACATATAATATTTATAATATTTACAGTGTACTATCTTATTCTATAATATACTATTTATACTCTATATAACTGCTGAGGAACTTTATCAGACGTTTTAATTTTTAAATCTGATCAGTGACTTGATTTGTTCTGTTTGTTTCTTTTGTCTTTCAGGTTTTTATTTACTGTGTTTTTCATCTTTTCACCTCCTCGGCTCCAATTAAATCAGTAAATCTGATTAATCCAGAGCAGACATCCCATAATATAAAGGAGCTTAACGTCCTGATCTGATCTCCACTGTTGGTTTTACCTGCAGGGAGGATTTCATGTATGTTTACAGCTTGTTTAAAAGGATTATTACATATTTAAATTACATACGGCCTCATAGAATTATATTTTATCAGTATAATATGAAGCTAACAGTTCAGTGCTGCAGACGTTCCAGTAATATTCTGGATTTCATCAAGACCCCTATGAACACCAACATCTAGACCCCTATGGACACCAACATCTAGACCCCTATGGACACCAACATCTAGACCCCTATGAACACCAACATCTAGACCCCTATGAACACCAACATCTAGACCCCTATGAACACCAACATCTAGACCCTATGAACACCAACATCTAGACCCCTATGAACACCAACATCTAGACCCTATGAGCACCAACATCTATAGACCCTATGAACACCCATCTGATGACACCAACATCTAGACCCCTATGAACACCAACATCTAGACCCCTATGAACACCAACATCTAGACCCTATGGACACCAACATCTAGACCCCTATGAACACCAACATCTAGACCCCTATGAACACCAACATCTAGACCCCTATGAACACCAACATCTAGACCCCTATGAACACCAACATCTAGACCCCTATGAACACCAACATCTAGACCCCTATGAACACCAACATCTAGACCCCTATGAACACCAACATCTAGACCCCTATGAACACCAACATCTAGACCCCTATGAACACCAACATCTAGACCCTATGAACACCAACATCTAGACCCTATGAACACCAACATCTAGACCCTATAACACCAACATCTAGACCCTATGGACACCAACATCTAGACCCCTATGAACACCAACATCTAGACCCTATGAACACCAACATCTAGACCCCTATGAACACCAACATCTAGACCCTATGAACACCAACATCTAGACCCCTATGAACACCAACATCTAGACCCTATGAACACCAACATCTAGACCCTATGAACACCAACATCTAGACCCTGGACACCAACATCTAGACCCCTATGAACACCAACATCTAGACCCCTATGAACACCAACATCTAGACCCCTATGAACACCAACATCTAGACCCCTATGAACACCAACATCTAGACCCTATAGACACCAACATCTAGACCCTATGAACACCAACATCTAGACCCTATGATCTAGACCCTATGAACACCAACATCTAGACCCCTATGAACACCAACATCTAGACCCCATGAACACCAACATCTAGACCCTATGAACACCAACATCTAGACCCTATGAACACCAACATCTAGACCTCTATGAACACCAACATCTAGACCCCTATGGACACCAACATCTAGACCCTATGAACACCAACATCTAGACCTCTATGAACACCAACATCTAGACCCTATGAACACCAACATCTAGACCCTATGGACACCAACATCTAGACCCCTATGAACACCAACATCTAGACCCCTATGAACATCAACATCCAGACCCCTATGAACACCAACATCTAGACCCCTATGAACACCAACATCTAAACCCCAATGAACACCAACATCTAGACCCCTATGAACACCAACATCTAGACCCTATGAACACCAACATCTAGACCCCTATGAACACCAACATCTAGACCCCTATGAACACCAACATCTAGACCCTATGAACACCAACATCTAGACCCTATGAACACCAACATCTAGACCTCTATGAACACCAACATCTAGACCCTATGAACACCAACATCTAGACCCTATGAACACCAACATCTAGACCCTATGAACACCAACATCTAGACCCCTATGAACACCAACATCTAGACCCTATGAACACCAACATCCAGACCCCTATGAACATCAACATCAAGACCCCTATGAACACCAACATCTAGACCCTATGAACACCAACATCTAGACCCTATGAACACCAACATCTAGACCCCTATGAACACCAACATCTAGACCCCTATGAACACCAACATCAAGACCCCTATGAACACCAACATCAAGACCCCTATGAACACCAACATCTAGACCCCTATGAACACCAACATCTAGACCCTATGAACACCAACATCTAGACCATATGAACACCAACATCTAGACCCTATGAACACCAACATCTAGACCATATGAACACCAACATCTAGACCCCTATGAACACCAACATCTAGACCCCTATGAACAAATATCTAGACCCCTATGAACACCCTTGCCAAATATCTAGACCCATAAGGAACACCAACATCTAGACCCCTATGGACACCAACATCTGGGACCCTATGGACACCAAATATCTAGGACCCCTATGAACACCAACATCTAGACCCCTATGAACACCAACATCTGGACCCCTATGAACACCAACATCTGGACCCCTATGAACACCAACATCTAGACCCCTATGAACACCAACATCTAGACCCTATGAACACCAACATCTAGACCCTATGAACACCAACATCTAGACCCTATGAACACCAACATCTAGACCCTATGAACACCAACATCTAGACCCCTATGAACACCAACATCTAGACCCTATGAACACCAACATCTAGACCCTATGAACACCAACATCTAGACCCCTATGAACACCAACATCTAGACCCTATGAACACCAACATCTAGACCCCTATGAACACCAACATCTAGACCCCTATGAACACCAACATCTAGACCCTATGAACACCAACATCTAGACCCCTATGAACACCAACATCTAGACCCCTATGAACACCAACATCTAGACCCCTATGAACACCAACATCTAGACCCTATGAACACCAACATCTAGACCTCTATGAACACCAACATCTAGACCCCTATGAACACCAACATCTAACCCCTCTATGAACACCAACATCTAGACCCCTATGAACACCAACATCTAGACCCCTATGAACACCAACATCTAGACCCTATGAACACCAACATCTAGACCCCTATGAACACCAACATCTAGACCCTATGAACACCAACATCTAGACCCCTATGAACACCAACATCTAGACCCTATGAACACCAACATCTAGACCCCTATGAACACCAACATCTAGACCTCTATGAACACCAACATCTAGACCCTATGAACACCAACATCTAGACCCTATGAACACCAACATCTAGACCTCTATGAACACCAACATCTAGACCCCTATGAACACCAACATCTAGACCCCTATGAACACCAACATCTAGACCCCTATGAACACCAACATCTAGACCCTATGAACACCAACATCTAGACCCTATGAACACCAACATCTAGACCCTATGGACACCAACATCTAGACCCCTATGAACACCAACATCTAGACCCCTATGAACACCAACATCTAGACCCTATGAACACCAACATCTAGACCCTATGAACACCAACATCTAGACCCCCATGAACACCAACATCTAGACCCTAACACCAACATCTAGACCCCTATGAACACCAACATCTAGACCCTATGAACACCAACATCTAGACCCTATGGACACCAACAGACCCTATGAACACCAACATCTAGACCCTATGAACACCAACATCTAGACCCTATGAACACCAACATCTAGACCCCTATGAACACCAACATCTAGACCCTATGAACACCAACATCTAGACCCTATGAACACCAACATCTAGACCCCTATGAACACCAACATCTAGACCACTATGAACACCAACATCTAGACCCTATGGACACCAACATCTAGACCCTATGGACACCAACATCTAGACCCCTATGAACACCAACATCTAGACCACTATGAACACCAACATCTAGACCCTATGGACACCAACATCTAGACCCCTATGAACACCAACATCTAGACCCCTATGAACACCAACATCTAGACCCCTATGAACACCAACATCTAGACCCTATGGACACCAACATCTAGACCCTATGGACACCAACATCTAGACCTCTAGACACCAACATCTAGACCCTATGAACACCAACATCTAGACCCCTATGAACACCAACATCTAGACCCTATGAACACCAACATCTAGACCCTATGAACACCAACATCTATGAACACCAACATCTAGACCCTGAACACCAACATCTAGACCCCTATGAACACCAACATCTAGACCCCTATGAACACCAACATCTAGACCCTATGGACACCAACATCTAGACCTCTATGAACACCAACATCTAGACCCTATGAACACCAACATCTAGACCCTATGAACACCAACATCTAGACCCCTATGAACACCAACATCTAGACCCTATGAACACCAACATCTAGACCCCTATGAACACCAACATCTAGACCCCTATGAACACCAACATCTAGACCCCTATGAACACCAACATCTAGACCCCTATGAACACCAACATCTAGACCCCTATGAACACCAACATCTAGACCCCTATGAACACCAACATCTAGACCCCTATGAACACCAACATCTAGACCCCTATGAACACCAACATCTAGACCCCTATGAACACCAGGTTCTGGTTCCTACCAATGAGTCCACATCAACATTTAGTCTAAACATCTTTCCTCCATCAGGTTCTACTGATGTTAGAGCCTCAACAGTTGGTGAGATGTTCCAGTAGAACCATGGATCCATCCATAGATCTGCACTGACAGCACCTTTATGGAGACACTGGACCAGCCTGGTTGGAGGTTTTTGGAGCTCCAGTAATTAAACTGTCCTCTGCTGGATCCACTCAGTCGTTCTGAACGTTTCGTGACTCTAGGAGTTTAATTTCTGGAGATACTGAGCCTTTAACTTGGTTTTATTTCAGGTAAAAATACAAACAACAAGGACTGGAGCCTCTAAATCAGCTGTGACGTGGAAACATTCGGCTACAAAACACCTAAACATCGACTGCTTCCATGAGGGACAGAAACAAATATGGATTTTAAAAAAGTTGTTTAAAAACAAACATTTCCATTAATTTTAATCTTCTGTGTGAAGCTTGTCTTTTTTCAAAAATCCTGAGTTTAATTCTAATATTTCCTGCATCATTATTTATGTATGTAGACGTCATAATATCCTCATGTGTCTCTTTTCATCCCAACCTCCTTTAATTCTGTTTCTATTCTATTGTTTTATGTCATTTATTGTCCTGTTGTCTGATTCTGCTAATTTGAACGAAGAGCTGCTAAACTACCTTTATTGTTTAACAGCAGTGACACTACAGATGTATCAATAATCAATAATCTATCCATAATATTTCAACATAAATGTCGGTTTGTTGAATATTTCTTGTGTTGTAATATTAAGTTGTGTGTTTTCTTCCTGCAGATCAACCTGAGCCTCGTTAAACAAATGTTTTATTATTAAATCAAATGAATGAATGGAGCAGGAACCAGATTCTGGACTTTATGATTTAAAATAATGATTTAAATAAACGACGAATGCATTTAATGAACTCATTTTCATTTACAACAGGTTCAGTTCTGGTCATAATTAGAGCTCCAGTCCTGCTCAGACCAACAGAAACATTCATTTTAGTTTAAATTCAGCAGATTTTCTTTTATTTCCTTTCAAATTATTTGAATCTAATCTTCGGTTTATTGCGTTTATTCGCTTCTCGGAGCGGATTTAAGGTTTAAAACGTTTCATTTTCACAGATTAAATCCAAAATTCTGACATAAATAAATAAATAAATAAATAAATAAATAAGGGTCAGCTGTGAAGAGGAGCTGAAAGGCCTTCAGATAAAATGCAGGATCCACGGAGCTCCGTGCGTAATGCGCGTCTCTGTGCGTAAAATGGCCTCTCTCTCTCCGTGTGTTTGTGTGTGTGTGTGTGTGTTTGTGTGTGTGTGTGTGCGTGTGTGTGTGTGTGTGTGTGTTTCTCTCCTTCACACTCTCTGGTCATAAAAATCGGTTTTTACGAGCACACGCTGCGCGCCATTGGCCGCCGACGGTCATGTGTGGTGCGCGCGCTCCCTCACGGGCAGGATCACCTCGCGCGCTCTCGGTGCCACAGAGCGGCTCAGCGGTCAGCGGCGCGCCTCCTGCCCGGTAAACAAGCTCCGTCCGACGGTCTGCTGCTGGAACAGAAGACTCCTCCGGTCGATCAAACCCAACATTTTAAACCGGAAGCTGGTTTTTAACCTGAAGACTGAAGAAGTTTCAAACCGAACTGATGGACTCAGGTTGGTTTCATGGTTCTTAAAGTCTGGATGAGCTTTGCTTTTTTCAAATGTTGATCAGATTCCTGGTTTTTCTGGCCTCCTGTTGATCTCAGACTGCTGCTGAGGAACATGGAGAACATGGAGAACATGAGGAACATGGAGAACCTGGAGAACCTGGAGAACCCTGGTCCCATCAGGTAGCTACCAACACTCTGACATTCTAACTGTAGAACCTGATCAGTGAGATGTTTCCTATCAGACCTCTGTGGTTTTAGAGCCACGCTTCACTCTGTTGTGTTCGTTGACCAGAAGATCTCAGACCAGATCTGCTGGTTTGATGCTGAAACATGTTTTACTGGTTGGACTTTAAAGCCTGAGAACTTTAATCTGAAGATGTTAGTTTATGAGCAAACAGCTGCTTCTGACTCCTGCATTGAAGAGGTGAAGCCAGAAAATGACTCCAAGTGATTAAAGATGCTGAGGAGGAGGAGGAGGAGGAGGAGGAGGAGGAGGAGGAGGAGGAGGAGGAGGAGGAGATGGAGATAAGGTTAGACTTCAGCTGTATTTTAAATGCAGGTGAAGGTGTTCGTGTTTCATGCAGCTGCTTCTTCCAAACTCCTCCTCCAGCTGCTCTGTGGACCAGCACTCGGCCTGTAGGAGGCTCTGAACTGATCCCTGAAGGTCAGACTGGTTGTTCTGCTCCATTCTGGATCTTCTGAACCTGAATTTCCTCCTCTGTGGAAGCCAGCAGACGGCAGGCCAGAGGGAGTGCTCTGGTTTTGTTTCCTGACGTTTACGAGGCTCCTGAAGTGTCTCCGAGACACAAAGAGCTCCAGTGTCCTCGGCCCCGTCTCAGCCTATATTTCTGGTTTATGCCTCGGCAGGCGGAGCCACAAACAAAGCCGGGCTTCCAGCTCCGTCAGGCTCAGCTGCCCTCAGTATTTACAACCTGCTGCAATGCGGCAGAGAAACAAAGAGACAAAGGAGCGACGCAGAGACGTCGCTGAGTTACAGCCGACAGACCTGAGAACCAGGAGCGCTGGTCCTGGACCTCCAGACGGACGAGGCTGGGAGCAGGTTGGTTCTGGTTCCACTCAGATAAACAGGCTGCAGGTTGGTTCTGGTTCCACTCAGATAAACAGGCTGCAGGTTGGTTCTGGTTCCACTCAGATAAACAGGCTGCAGGTTGGTTCTGGTTCCACTCAGATAAACAGGCTGCAGGTTGGTTCTGGTTCCACTCAGATAAACAGGCTGCAGGTTGGTTCTGGTTCCACTGAGATAAACAGGCTGCAGGTTGGTTCTGGTTCCACTCTGATGAACAGCAGCTGAGCAGGTTTAGAACCAGAACCATCCCCCTGCTGCTCTGGTCTCACCTGAGCCTCATATCTGGGTCTATATCTGGGTTGGGGTCAGTGGTTCTGGTACCAGCTGCTCCTCCGGGTTGCTCCACTTCCCTCTGATATTATGGGATGTCTGTAGAGTCTCCTGCTTCCATCCTTCTGACTCCTCTCATGTTTCACTCGTGTCTTTTCCAGGACTCGGGCCTCCAGACCGACGGCCTCCGTCTGATTCAGGTAATCAAACCAAACCCAACATGTCCTCGTCTGAGGAGGTTCTTCTCTGTTCTTATCTACCAAGCTGCTGTTCTGCTGAGTGAACAAACAGAAGAACATGTGGTTCTGAGTCCTTCACTTTAAACTGGAGGATGCTGTAAATACAGACAAAGATCCAGTTCAGATGTATTGATCCTCCAACCAGCAGGGGGCAGCAGACACGTTCAACACACAGCAGCAGCAGCTGAAGGAAAACCTCCAGCATGAAAACACACATCAGACATCAGACATGAGACATGAGACATGAGACAGCTCCGGTCCTCAGGAACCACTGAGAAGGTTCCTTAATAGTTCAATACTGAACATTTAACTGTTATTATCATTATCATTATAATTACTACGACTACTATTATTATTACTGTTCTTATTGTTATTATTATTAATATAGTGTTTTTTAACCCAAACATAAAATAAAGACATGTTGTTGATGTTCCTAAATAATGAATCAATAAAATGCAGCCTTTCTTCACATTTACACTCTTAAAAATAATGTTTGAGTTCAACAACAACAATAATAATAATAATTATAAATGAACACAACAGTTGTGTATAAAACTTTTGACAGGTTCTAATAAAATGATGTTTCATGGAGAAAAAGTAAAGCTGCTACAAACAGACAGTTGGAGCTTCATTTGATGTGATGCATAAAATAATTAAATTAAATTAAAATAAACAACGACTATTACAGCCAATATCTGTAAATTCATGATAAGGCTTATATATTTTTAATGTTTTTAGTTGATTTAAAAACACTAAAACTGTAACCTCACAGCCACAAACTGGAAAAGCACAGATCAATCCTGATTTCTGATGTGATCATTATCGTTATAATTAAAACCTTTTCTGTGATTTTACTAGAAATTATCTGAAATTTAACAAATCAGAGAAAATCTGTGAAACAGCAGTGATCTGTTAAATAACTGGAGTTAAAAAGGTTTAAAATAACAACATTAAATAATGTCTGAGACCTTCTCAGTGCCTCTGATCACTGATCTCATATCTGACATGTTTTGTGTCTAATTAATTAATGAATGAATTCAGATCAGAGCTTCGTTTGAACACAGCTGGTAAAATCTGCATTTTCTAAAGGATGACAGTTATTATTCATGTCATTATTGAACCGTTCACTGTCGCCTCACAGATTTTGGTTAAACTAATGTTGATGTTTAGTAAAATCACAGAAAAGGTTTTTGTCCTTTACAGCTTTCAGCTTCTAAATGAGACAAATTCTTCAAACGTCTTTAAACCAGAAAACATAAAAACAGGTTTAGATTTTCTCCAGTCTGTGAACAGGAACAGCTGAAAAATGGTGAACATATATCTGTTTGTTATTTTACAGATTTTCACTGTTTTTTTGTTCAATAACACAAAGAAATATTCTTAGTTTAGATGCTCGCAGTCTGAAAGATGGATTTTTAAAAAGGACCCAACTGTAAATATTGTCCACCGTCATTTATTCTTTATTCATATTATAAAAATGTAATTCTTTATTTTATTATTCATATTTTTCTAGCAGCCTTTCCATAATAATAATAATAATAATAATGCATTTTATTTTGAAGTGCCTTTCAGGTCACTGTACAAAAACAAAAAACTAATAAAATGCAGGCAGGATAAAACTATTTTAAACAGCAGAGCGGCTGAGGGACGATGTGAAGCCTTTAGAGAGGCCGGTCTGAGCAGGAGGGTTTATGGGATGGAGGCAGAGTTCTGGAGGTCAGGAGGCCGTGAGAGGAAGAGCTTCTGTCAAAATGTCTTAAAAAACTGAATAAAATCTCATTTTAACGTCATCAAACTGGCAAAATTAGAAACTGACCAACTGTGAATTAATGAAGAGCAACAGAAGCACAGAGGTGGTTTTTAAAGCATCATTAAATCTGTAATTAAACTAAATTAACGGTGGATGTTGTCTAGATGATGGGTTTAGGAGCTTCTCTAAGTCCTCCTGGCTGCAGCTTCACCAAACTTCATCCTGCAGCTTTAAAACCAGGGAGAACAAACAGAACCAGGAGCCGGAGCTCTGAGTCACTGCTGCTCCCAGAACCAGAGGCCTGGTCCTGAACCCAGAGGGGACCCGTCTTCTCCAGACTCCAGAGTTCAGACAGAAGCTGCTCCATCCTCAGGAGGAGCTGGCAGCGTTCTGGTGACGAGGCTCCGCAGCGCCTCCTTCAGCCGCCAGGAGGCGCCACAGACTCAGACAGCAGCGGCTCTGCTCTGGAGGCTGGAGGTCACCGGAGCTCTGCTCTCCGGGTTACCTTGAATGCACCTCGAGCTGAGCCTGTGGTTCTGTGTCTAAAAGAACCGAACCAGGTTCTCTAACACAGCTCAGTATTGATTATCGATCATTTATTGACCGGTTCGGCTGCTGCTGATCATCTGGAGGCTTTATTCAAACAAAAGCAAAGAGAGGACCTGGTTAGAGAGACGGAACGTTGTTTCCTGAATTAGAGGGACGCACTGATCTGCTCTTATTAATATTATTATTGATATTATTATTGATCGTATTTATTTGAACCCTCCTCTGATCATCGGTGGTTTAAAGTCTGAGTCTCTCTGGACGGTTTTTCCTAAACACAGCTTTCGGCTCTCCGTCTTCTTCTGACACTTGGAGCCGCTAAAGCAACAAAGCTGCGTCCAGTTTGGCGCAAAGAGCCGCGGCTTGTTTTCTCAGCGCCACTTTATGGCTTTATGGCGCTTCCATTTACGGAAATCAAAGCAGGAAACAAACGCTCCAAACAACATTCCACACACATCCGGAGAAACGCAAACGGCGCAGAGTCTCGGCTGCTTCTGGAGCAAAGAGACCAAACCGGGCTGTTAGTGGGGCCAGACCGCTGCTTTACGCACAGACCAGGACGTTTAACACACACCGAACAGGATCATTCACACACTCTGTCCTGTATTTTTACCACAGAATAGGATATTTTTACGCACAGATTTTGGCCTTTTGCTCACAGAGAATTTGAATTTTCACGCATGAATTTCGGACATTTTACTCACAACAACAGGAGATGCTACAGACGAACTCAGGACATTTTATGCACAGAGTCGACTAGTTTAAAGATACAGAAGAGGATATTTTAGGCACTAATTTAGGGCATTTCGTGTAAACAGGATCTGATCATTTACACACGAATTAAGGCTGTTTTACTCTCACAGTTGTACGTAGAGAATGTGACATTTTACGCACAGAGCAGGAGAGTTTAAACAAAAGAAAAGGATATTTTACGCATGAATTTAGGACATTTTCAGCAAATGGAATCGGATCATTTACGCACGAATTTGGGATATTTAACTGATAAAGTAGGATATTTTACGCAGAAACAAATCAAGATTTTAAACACAAAGGATGGGACATTTTACGCATCAGTTTAGACTATTTTACTCACACAGTTGTACGTAGAGAATATTACACTTTAGGCACACATAGTAAATAGTTTAAGCACGAGGAAAATGATATTCTACACACGAATTTATGAAACTTTACGCACAAGGATTAGAACATTTTACGCCACACTATACAACATTTTAAACAAAGGATGGGACATTTTACGCACAGATTTAGGCTGTTTCACTCACACACAGCTGTACGTAGAGAATGTGACATTTTACGCACACAGAGTGGGAAAGTTTAGGCACAAACAGAAGGATATTTTACGCACGAATTTATAACACATTACGCACAAAGAACAAAGCATTTTACGCACAGAAGAGGATGTTTTACGCACGAATTTTACCTAAAAAAAAAACCCGAGTTGCGCTGCTTTTCCAACAGACCCAGATCAAATTTATTAATAAATATCTGTAAATGAAGAGTACAGAGTTCAGTTTTGCATCTTCAGAGCCCCAACAGCCAAACACGGTGAGAACCCGTCGCTGCTGTTTGAACTGTGCAGCGGCTCAAACCTCCAGAGGCTCCTTTCCTCTTTGGCGCCTTTCTGCGCGGCAGCAGCTCCCTAATAATTTATGAAGCCTTGTGGGAGCAGCGGGAAGAAAGAGCGGAGCACGTGACGGTAATAAAGTGTGTTTTATTGCTGCGCTTTGACAAGCCCCAAAATATAACCGGGAGAGAGAAGCCGACCGGCGGCCAGACGCACCGGAGGCGGATATCAGTCCCCGATCAGCGGAGCGGCTTCCGATAATCAGCTTCGATCCGCTCAGACGGGATTTTACAGCCGCGGAAAGACCGAGTTGGACCGGCAGAGCAGAGCATGCGCAGTGAGGCGGTGTTTTCATATTTGGCCGGCAGATATGAAGTTATGGCGGGGGGGAGGGAGGGAGGGGGGTCAGCAGGAGGCGCTGGGACCCTCCGGGGGCCGCTGGAGCCGCCTGAGGGCCCCAGACATCCACCTGTAGCCGATATATGATGTAATTAAAGCGGAGGAGGGACAGTCTCTGCTGGACGCTCGGACCCTGATCCACTGACCTCCAGGCCTCATCTGGTCCGAGTCCAAGCGGTAAGAAGGAACTTTAAGTCTGTTAATGTGGAGTCACTGGATTAAAGCAGAGAAGATGAAGCAGTTTAGTCGAAAATCAACTCCGATCATTCTGTTCCAGTCTGTACTCAGACCTCCAGGATAGAAATATAAACCTCCTCAGTGTGAAGGGACCAGAACCAGAACCAGAACCAGAACCAGGACCAGAGTTTAGACTTTCAGCTGCTCGGAATTTATTTAGAGGATTTTTGCGTTTTTTTCCTGTAAAGAACGAACGAAGGTCGTTAACGTGAAATAGTGTGTGTGTGTGTGTGTGTGTGTGTGTGTGTGTGTGTGTGTGTGTGCGTGTGTTAGCGCGGTTTCCTCCACATGTTGCGGATTATCAGGCTGAAGTGTGTTTTGACGTCTTAATCCTCCACGTAAAGGAAACAATAATAATAATAATAATAATAAAGTGTTATTAGCCTTTAATATTTAAATAATTCGTTTATTAAGGTTTCATCTTGTTTTTACTTTTTGCTGCATATTTTTTCTCGGTCTCTCAAACTGGCTGTAAATTATGAATCAACTGGATTTGATTTGTTCCTCTTTAAATTAGATTATCGTTAGTTTTATTATTACTATATTATTATTGTTGTTGTTGATACTATTATTAGTAGTAGTATATTATAGTTATTTTATCATTACTATTACTATATTATTATTTTTATTATTATCGTTATTTTTATTATTACTATTATTGTTGTTACTATTATTATTATTATTATTATTATTATTATGATTATTATTATTATTATTATTGCAGCTGGTTCAGATTCATTCTTTCAGCGACAGAAACCTTTGATGTGTTTGAGGCTAAATCGGTTCGTTAAAGATGTGAAATAATGCAGCTCCGAAAAACTGAAACAGCAGATTAAATAAATATTATAATTATAAATATTATAGCTATCATTATTATTATTATTATTATTATTATTATTATTATTATTATTGTCTCAGCTTGAAGTAAAACCTAATTGAAGGTTAAATGACCGGTTTGTTGTTTGGTTCGGTTTTATTTTATTCTGCTGCTGCTGTGTTCTGGTGACTGACTCTTAATAATCATAATTCTATGTGTTCATATTTATATTGATATTTATATTGATATTTATATTGATATTGATATTTGTCCCATTAGATCGGAGGCTGCTGTTTTTGGATTCAGGTTTTCAGGTTCGATGCTTTTAGTCGGGTTTTATTTGTTCATGTCTCCTGAGATCTTTGGCTCGTAGCTGCTGAAGATCTGGAGACCAGTTAGAGAGGGTCCGGACCGGACCGGTTCCAGGGGAGGAGGGGAGGAGGGGAGGAGGTGTCCGGGTTGTAGGATCCATTCATTTGGACTCATTTTAAGGGTTTAGCGCCGTTTGGTTGAATCACAGATCAAATAAGACCTGATCCAGTTAAACAGACTCATGTTTTCTCCACATGGATCCATGTCGTTAAACTAAAGACCAGTTTCTATTTTCATTCTAATCTGAACATGTCTGGTTTTATTCTGGTTCATCCTCCGGTCTCAGTTTCAGGGTTTTTATTCCAAAGCCGTTAGTTTCAGGAGGATCACAGTCACTTTGAACCCTGTCGGATCACTAAATCCAGGCTCTGGAAACGGATCCACCGGATCAGAGTCTCCGGTTCGGTTCGGACTCTGGTCTGGCCTTCGGTCGGGTCTAGGCTCCGGGGTTCCCATGGAGGCCGGAGGTCGCCCTGGTTAATGTCTAACCCGGGTTAAAGCAGCTCCGCTCGGCTTTGACCCGGCAGAGGGACGCTGGAGGGGTGAGGCTGGGGTGAGGCTGGGTGAGGCTGGGGGGGTGAGGCTGGAGGGGTGAGGCTGGAGGGGTGAGGCTGGAGGGGTGAGGCTGCGGTCAGCCTGTCTAAGATGAAAAAGTGAAACGACCCCAGAAAGAAAAGCCTGAGAGACTCAAAGGGTTAAAAAAAAACCCAGCAGAGAATAGAAGAAGCAGAAAGAACCCAATAATAACCTGAAAATAACCAAAAAATAACCAAAAAATAACCTGAAAATAACCAAAAAATAACCTGAAAATAACCTAAAAATAACCAAAAAATAACCTGAAAATAACCAAAAAATAACCAAAAAATAACCTGAAAATAACCAAAAAATAACCAAAAAATAACCTAAAAATAACCAAAAAATAACCTGAAAATAACCAAAAAATAACCTAATAATAACCTAAAAATAACCTGAAACAACCAAAAAATAACCAGAAAATAACCAGGAAGAAAAACCTCGGAGCCTCGACTCAAGAGATTAAAAACCGGACCAGCTGCAGCAGAAAGAACCGAATAATAACGTGAAAACAACCAAACATCAACCAAACATCCAGGAAGCCTCCGGTCCGTCTCTCTCCTCCATCAGTCTCCTGTTTGCTAGAACCGGGTCAGAAACCTTCAGTAGAACATCTTCACTCTACTGAAGCTCAGCAGAAACCAGAACCAGAACCAGACCAGACCAGAACTGAACGTTCTGTGTTGTCGGATGATCTGCAGGCAGTGTGTCCCCAGAGCTCCATCTGACCTATATGTGATTAATAACAGAAGATCTCCATGTGTGGAGCCTCTGCTGCTCTGTCACAGCTGGAGGGGACACGTGGATCTAATGTTGGTCTGGTTCCATGTGGGACTTTATGTTGCAGTGAAAACGAACCCCAGTGAAGCCGAACGGGACCGAACCTGCAGAACCGAGCGCGTCATATCTGGTGCGTAAAGCCTGATGGAGACCAGACCGGCTGCGCGCTTCTGCAGCGTTTGTCTTCCACAACAATGAACGCAGCTCCAGAGGTGGAGAAGCAGCAGCGGCAGCCTGCGGGAACAAAGAGCTGAACTCTGGCTGCTCCCCGGTCGGTCCGGCCCCCGGCGGCCTGTCCAGAGCAGGACTGATGAACCGGTGAGGCAGCGGTCAGCACCGGGGTGACCCCGCGGCGACCCGCCGGCAGCTAGGAGACGTTCAGGGAGAGGAATGCGCTTTGAAACGCTGCTGCTGCTGCTGTTGTCTCCAAAGAAGTTCAGGATCCATTGAGAGGAATTAAAAATGTGAAAAATGAAAGCCGCTCTTTGGTTTTCAGCTCAGCTCCATCAGTCACCGGGACCGGAGCCGCTTTGTGCCGCTTCAGAAGGCAGCGGTGGGAAAGAAGCAGCAGAGAGGAGCCGGAGGTCTGCAGGTCCCTGATTTAAACAGGAACAAGAAGCAGGTCCTCAGGAGGACACCTCACTGGAATAAGACCCTCAGAGCAGAACCAGGAGCCTCTCTGGGGTTCTAACCAGTAGATCCAGCCTCACCACCGACCAGGTCTCCTCCAGTCACTTCCTGCTTTCTACTGATGGATTTACTGGAGAACTTTAAAGGTTTGATCCACACAAATAGCACAGTTCATCCAAAACGACTGGACAGATGTGAGGTTTGTCCCAAACTAAGTAAACGTTCCCTCTAAAACCACCAGACCAGTTAATCCAGATGCTTCCATCAGTCCAGGTGTTAAAGATCCATTTTACTGACAGTTTTAAAGGATTTCCAGCCTGTTAAACTCAGCAGAAACACTTCCTGTTATGATTATTAACATTTATTCACACCAGGTAGTTCTTTAGTGAAGCATTTAGAGTCAGAATCAACAGGAGACACAGAACCTGGTCTAAATCTTCATCTGACCCAGGATGAACGGAGCGACTGCAGACAAAAGTCATATTAAATATTTATATGTGTCTTTTTAATGTTTCATCAAAGACAGTCGTGTTTAAAAACATAAAACATCTTCACACGTCTGTTCTTTATATTAAACATTAAAAACAGAACAAATAAAGTTAAATGTGTCTTAAACCAGATCTGGAGACGAGTTTTGGGCTTTTTAATGTTTGATAAAAGGATCTAACGTGTGGAAGCTTCATGTTCCAGCCGTCAGAACTGAGCTGTGGTTCTGACTGAGGACGTCGGACCAGAGGACCGTTTGGATGAAAACGCTCCATCAGACGCTCAGATTCAGCCTCATGTTCTGGTTCAGTCCGTCAGAACCAGCAGCTCTGGAGGCTGATCAGCTTCAGGGTCGAACATCTGATGGTTTTAGATGGAAGTAAAGGACGGAGGAACGTTTTCAGTGAATCCTCCCTCCTCCATCCTGATGGCAGCAGCTCCTATCAGCAGACGAGGCCTCCATCAGCGCTCCACGGTGATTATGAGCCGTTACCTCATGTGGCCTCTGCTGAGGACCGACTCTCCTTCCGCTGGGAGACGAGCGACTCCCTGTTATTGAGTTCTGAAGGCCTCCTCCCACCGAGCTGCAAAACAAACCTCACAAACACCAGAGGAGCTGGAAGACGTCAGCATGATGGTCTGATTACAGCCGACAAGACCAGGAGGCCAGAAACAACAACAACCACAGGAGACTGGATTTAAAATACAGTCCAGTGATGAGCCTGGTTCTAAATGAACCTCCTCAGGTCTGGACCCTTGGACCGGGTCTGTCTATGAAGCCCAGTGTCAGCAGGAACCAGGAGGTCTAGAAGGAGCCATAGTAGCACTGATCAGAGCTCCTACAATGACTCCACGGACAGGGAACTACTTTCACTATCTAGCTGTGGACAACAGACGGCAGCTGCTTCACACTTGGACCAGGGCTGATCAATGGAGACCAGAGTTAGTGTGGAGCTCAGACAGTGTGGAGGAGCCTGGAGAACATCAACCTCTATGGACGGAGGACCACAACTAAACCTGGCTGCTGCTCACAACTAAACTTCCAGATGGAGCTAAAGAAGATGAAGAGAAGCCTGATGGATGCTGGAGAACATTGTTTGGTCACATGAACATCAATGAGTTGGGCTCAGATGGAGTCCAGAACCTGACCAGGACCACCACAGTGGATCATAGTCCTGACAGTGAAGCACGGAGGTGGAGATGTGGAGCTGCATGAGGACAAACACAAATCAGAAACTGTCCAAACAGACGTAGAGGCACATTATCGACCTACAGTGACTCCACATCTGTCAGAGAAGATTAAAGTTCTCTAAAGTTGCTCAAAATGTGTCCAAAAAACCTCAAATGTCTCCAAAAGGACCAAAACTCTGCACAAGATTTGTCCAAAACTTGTTCAAATTGGTCCTAAATGACATGAAACTGGTCCTTCATGAGTCAAAACTGAACCAGGTTAGTTTCATTTCGTCCAAACCCACTGGAGGTTTGTTCAGATCCAGTCCAGGTTGTCCAGACTTGTTGTAAACTGGTCTGAAGTGGTCCAGATGCTGGAACCTCGGTGGGGTTTGGAGCAGCTGAATGAAGCAGAGCAGAGGTCCTCCTCAGAACCCTGGTCCACGGATACCCTGTAGAACCGAATGTGTGTGGAGCTTCCTGGGTCACAGATTGGGTTCTAGGGGAGTCCATGGACCAGGACTGACCTTCAGACCAGGACCGGGAGGAAGCATGACGCTGCAGGAGGATCAGAAAGGACAGAACATCTAGAACATCTACCGAGGTTCAGACATGGAGACACCGGATCAGAGTCCTGGTGGCTTCACAACATCTCAGCAGCTCACAGATAAACCAGACGGATGGTTCAGAATAGAAAAACCCAACAGCCCAAATGAACAAATCTCCACATTCTGTCACTGTGTTTGTAGGTTTAAAGGTTTATTCCACCAAAATACGTCCATCAGTCCAAGTATTTACCAGATACTGAGTTCTAAAGGGTTCTCCGCCTTAACAGCCTTTAAACTCACTTTATTCCACCTGAGTGCTTCGTCTCCAACTAGTCTGACTCAGTTTGTCCAAAATGACTCGATAGAACTCGGTGATTCCCACTGTAGCAGCTAATGTCTAAAAAATAAACTTAACGTTAACCAAATAATCAGAAGGCCACTGATGCACCATGGGTAACGTGGTTTACGAGTCATTGTCCGTACCAAGGTGTTCTTCTTATTTTATTCAATACCAAACAAACAAAAGAACAAAGGTCCTGTGACTACTACCTACCTAAACAGACCTCAGGTGGCCAAAGTGTTACTAAATCTAATAAATAAACCCACAAAATAAAAATAAGCTGCTAATTAGCCCAAACAAAATATGATAAATAGGCAAATAATAAATCTACGCAAATAAATAACAAAGAGAATATTATCAAGGAACAAAACAAATGAACAGATATTAAAGAAACATACAGACGACTAAATATCTCCTAAACCCATCAAACTGTGTTTTTAAACTATTTCCAACGAGCTCATGAAGACTTAGAAGCACTGATGATGATTTATTCCACCTCTAAAATGACTTGTTCCACTAAAAACACTGCTTTAAAATAAAGTTTTAAAGGTTTGTTCCACTCAAATACCTCGATAGAAACTGATGAACTAATTAAATGTGACCTCTAGAAGCATCAGACCAGTTTATTCCACCCTAAATGTTTCCATCAGTCTTAAAGGTTCATCCAGTCACAGCTTCTGGTTTGATTCCACCTGATCAGAACTTTTCTCAACCATTTAATGTGATTTAAATCCTTCCAACCAGCAGGTCTCAGCTTATTACTGATTAAATCCTCCTTCCTGAACTCTGACTTCATTTAACCTGATTTGAATCAGTTGATGCAGAAATGAGACTTTAAATTACAAACTGGATCCAGACTTTCTAGAAGGGGGTCCTGAGGCTGCTGGACTTCCAGAGGGTCTGAGCTGACCCCTGTCTGATGGTTCTGACCGGTGGTTCAATGAGCTGCAGTCATTAGTTCACGTCTTTGTGCCTCCAAACAGACCTGCAGCATCTCCTCAGAGCCTCCATGGAACCAGGATTTATGATCCTCCTGGTCCTTTAAGGCCTCTGACGTGTGATGGAGCTGAAAACCCATCACTCCTCTTCTCATTCTGCTCCTCTTTCAGCTTTTTATCCGTTTTGCTTCATTTTTTCTCGCCCTGTCTCGGTTTTCTCATTTTTTTCCTGCTGCTCGGGGCCCCGGGTCTGACCCCGGGCCGAACAAAGCCGAACAAAGCCGAACACTAGTCACTGTCTGGAGCCCTTTATCTCCTTTCTTTCTCTCTCTGAGCGCCGCGTTTTGTTGTCCTCCTCTGACCCTCCACAAGGCCAAATACGGTCCGCCGGCCTCAATATGGGCCACATTAATTTTTCAGCCATCTGTGGGGGGAGGTCATTCAGGGAGGGGCTCATGGGGGGAGGGGGGCTGATCAATGGTTGTATTGATAGGTTTAGTATCGGTCTTCTCTCCGGTCTCCTCAGAACCATCCATCCCACCTCGTCCCACATAAACAACCGGGCCGCCTCCCATTGGCTGGCCGCGGGGTCACGTGTCCCGCGCGGCCGTCCGTCTATTTGACAGGCGCAGGATGGCTGGATGCCAGAGGGGCAAACCGAGCACCGGGGCCACAAGAAAAATTAGTATTCCGCTGCAGCCCGCTATAAATCAATCATGGACTCGTTCGTGCTGAGCTGTAAATACGCGGAGCCGCAGTTCCCGCCTTGTGAAGAAGATTACAGTCATTTCAGCGACCAGGGGGGCTTCTACGGCCCCCAGGACGGAGCCGCCACCTACGGAGGGGGGTACCAGCCCGGACACTACGACCCGCAACACACCGCCTTTCCTCCCTCTGCGCAGGACGGACAGCAGCGGCTCTACCCGGCCTGCAGGGAGGCCGCGGCCGGCCAAGGCAAGGACCGGCTCCCGGTGGGGGACCTGCAGCAGGGCCAGGCCTGGATGCCCTGCAGCAAGCCCGCTCAGGGGCAGCGGAAGGCGGCGAGCCAAGGCAGAGAGCGGCCGCCGGTGGTGGTTTACCCGTGGATGAAGAAGGTGCACGTAGCGCACGGTGAGACTCAGCATCAGTACCTCCATCTGTCTACCTGTCTGTCGGTGTGTCTACCTGTCTGTCTGTCTACCTGTCTGTCTGTCTGTCTGTCCATCTGTCTGTCTGTCTGTGTGTCTGTGTGTCTGTGTGTCTGTGTTTGTGTCTTTGGTCCATTTGTGAGCCACTTTTTGTTGTCGAGTTATTTACGAGCTCAGTGAGAGTCAGAGAGAATTACGGCCCCTATAAAGTTTTATGGCCCTGCAGCAGAGAGACGGAGTGTGTGTGTGTGTGTGTGTGTGTGTGTGTGCAGCGAAAACAAAAAGCTTTAAGTTAGCAGTAAACTCTTCTCCCAGTGCTGCATAAATGTAGATGAAAGCAGCAGCAGCCCCGTTAATATCTGCTCTACGGAGCCACACAGGTCAGTGTGTTTAACAATAATAACAATAATAATAATAACAGAAACAGAAAACAACCAGTAAAATCTGATCCTCTTCATTCTGTTCCTCTGAAGGTTAAATTAACGTTGTGATCCTCTGCGTGTGTTTTGCAGTGAATCCCAACCACGTGGGTCCGGAGCCGAAGCGCCTGCGCACGGCCTACACCCGCCAGCAGGTCCTGGAGCTGGAGAAGGAGTTCCACTTCAGCCGGTACCTCACGCGCCGCCGCCGGGTCGAGGTGGCCCACGCGCTCTGCCTGTCGGAGCGGCAGGTGAAGGTGTGGTTCCAGAACCGGCGCATGCGCTGGAAGAAGGACAACAAGCTGCCCAACACCAAGGGACGCAGCAAGAGCAAGAGGGACAACAACAACAACAACAACAACAACAGCGGAGGAGGAGGAGAGTCCGTGAAGGCGGGAATCACCGTGTGACCGTTTGGCACCGACGCATCCACAAACCAGCTTTAATCCATGATCCGTCCTCTGGTCTAAATCTGTCATCCGGTCTGGTTCTGGAACCAGGGACGAGCTTTTCTGGTTTTCTGGTTCCACATTTTAACGCCTAAAGCGCGCAGAGCGAGGACGGACAGAGAGTCTCCAGGAGGAAACAGGGTTTTGGTTTTCTACAGGGTAAATATTCAAACAGGGTTATTTTTATCAGAGCTACCTAGAAGTGGAGTTTATAGAAATGCACATGACCAAAATGTTCTGTCCACAGAGGAGCGGAGCCACATCTCTGTTCTCCGGTCTTTCCGGTTTCTAAAAGTTCAACCGGCCCGTGGTTTAAATGACGGTGAGGAAACAGTGAGTGTTTGTACAGCAGCTTCTCTTCTCAGGGCTACAGGGTTTAAGAAAGGAAACTTCCTCTGAACTATTCCAGTCTAATATGCTATTGATATGTATTATTATTATTATTACAGTTATACCGCAGTACTTATTATGTAGAAGCACAGTTTATTCTTCGTAGCAGCTTCGTTCACCTTCTTATTTTTAATTAATAATTAAAAATCTTCGTGTAAAAAAATTTTATATGTTGCAAATGTTTTGATAAAAAATAAAAAACTACAAAACTGAACGTGTGTGTGTGTGTGTGTGTGTGTGTGTGTGTGTGATATAATTACACCGGTAAAGTAAAAATAAAAGAAAGTCAAATATAAAACCTGATGTGGCAGTAAACTTTAAGGATGTCTCAGATTATATTTATCTTTGCATCAGGAGCTTATGCGACTTTTACGCACCGATTACGCACAGCGCACACGGACAACATATAAGACTAAAGGAGGGAGTGTGTGATACAATCACACTGTTAAAAGGTCAGTCACTAAATATTTAAACTGTCCAGGTTTTATTCTGAAACTGCTAGAATTTAAAAATATAAAACCTGACGTGGCAGTAAAATTTAAACATGTCTGAGATCATATTTATCTTTGCATCAGGAGCTTGTGCGACTTTTACGCGCCTTTTACGCACAGCGCACACGGACAACATATAAGACTAAAGGAGGGAGTGTGTGTGTGTGTGTGTGTGTGTGTGTGTGTGTGTGTGTGTGTGTGTGTGGTATAATTACACCGGTAAAAGGTTTATCTCCACTAAACCCGCGGTGCGTAAAAACAATCCCTCTTTACCGTCAGTATCTGTCCAATCATAAAATTTAAGAGCGGTTCTCTGCGGGCGACTCGGTCTTTGTTTAAAGGAACCAAAGAGAGCCGAGCTGAGCCAGAACCAACATGTGGCGCGTCGTGGCTCAACTGAGCAGCTTCTGCCGATTTAAAATGTGTTTCGGCTCCTGAACGATGATTCTAAAGACGAGGCAGCTCCGAGTCAGTCACTAAATATTTAAACTGTCCAGGTTTTATTCTGAAACTGCTGGAAATTAAAATATAAAACCTGACGTGGCAGTAAAATTTAAAAATGTCTGAGATCATATTTATCTTTGCATCAGGAGCTTATGCGACTTTTACGCACACGGACAACATATAGGGCTAAAGGAGGGAGTGTGTGTGTGTGTGTGTGTGTGTGTGTGTGTGTGTGTGTGTGTGTGTGTTGCGGGGACATAAATCAGTTTACATTTTAAGGAGCCGCCTCCCTTTTGGAGACAAAACCAAAGTCCTGGCTGCGTAAATCAACCTGTCAGACTTAGACCGGGCTGAGGTCTGACCGCGGCTCGATGTGAACTCAGTCTGCAGGAAACTAATGTAAGTCGGTGTAAAATCCTCGTGAAGCGTCTGGAAGCACTGAGAGTGACTGAGCGCTGATGTTTGAGGGAAACGAGCGCTGAGAGTCATTAATGGGAGGCATCCGGTGGAGACGCGGTTCCATGTGCAGGAGAGGCCCGGCGGGGCCTGCAGATCCATCACGGAGCCCAGCGGACAGAGATTCAGTCAGAAAAGAAAAGCTGCTGAAGCTCCGCACCGTAAAGAAGGAAAACCCGCAAAAATAGTAGAAAATCTGGACACAAGGAACCAGAGGCCTCTAAAAACACCAGGAAGAGGAACGGAGGCGCGAAAATACAGAAACAGTTAAAACATGTCAGAAAAATATATAAGACTAAATAACAAACAGAAACATGAGGTGGTGGAGCAAATTATACGTTTTAGAAAATACTGCAATAAAATCAGTTTGTATGTGAACCTAAAATACAGTTTATGGAACAGTTTGGAGCTTCAAGACTTTATCATGACGTAATTAAAAATAAATGGAAAAGAAGAAGATCAAAGAAATTCACATAAAATAAATACCAGAATATATTTTAAATGTATTAGAAATTATATTTAATATATTTAAAAAGACTATTTAAGGCAGTAGCATCATTTTAGTGTAGAAATGTTGCCAAAGGTAACATTAATATTTATTAAAACCTACATTTGATCATTTATTAAAGACAGTTTTTAGAGTTTGGAGGTATTTTAATATTTAGTATTTAATATCTGATCACATCGTGTTAACAGGCTCTATAGACTATCATCTGTATTTTGTGCTTATTCTTGAAAATAAAACATATTTGCTTGTAGATATTTTATTTAAATTCAAACATATTTAGATTAATTAGATAAATCTACAGACTTTGTTCACGTTTATCCTCATTAATGCGGTTTGAACTGAGCCTCTGGTTGTTGCTGTGCTGTTAGTCAGCTCTGTCCTGTTGGGTGTTTGAGAGTCTCAGAGAGTCTCAGAGTGTCTCAGAGAGTCTCAGTGTGTCTCAGTGTGTCTCAGAGAGTCTCAGAGTGTCTCAGAGTGTCTCAGAGAGTCTCAGTGTGTCTCAGAGTGTCTCAGTGTGTCTCAGAGAGTCTCAGTGTGTCTCAGAGTGTCTCAGAGAGTCTCAGTGTGTCTCAGAGTGTCTCAGAGAGTCTCAGTGTGTCTCAGAGAGTCTCAGTGTGTCTCAGAGTGTCTCAGAGTGTCTCAGTGTGTCTGAGCGCTGTTTGGAACCTGCCTGTTTCCACTGATGAAGCAATGGCGCCCTCCTCTGGTGGCACCGAGAACTGCAGCCTGAGACAGGAACACAGAGGGACAGTTAGATAACCAGTGGTTTAGTCCACATACAGCCCAGTTTGACCTCAAGTAGAAGCGACTATGACCAGTAAAATCACAGCATAATAACCTGTAAATAACTCCAGATGTGTCTCTTTAATTTAGAGCATCAAACGTTATAAAACAAGTTCAACTTCAACCACATCAAGCCTCAGTTTATCACCTCCACATTACGGCGTGTCTGCAGAGGCACCAAACATTCAGTCACAGGCGTCTCTGTTTCACTTCATGATCAGCTCGTCCAGATCCAGAAACTATTTACTTTGCAGCTCATGTCGTCTCTGTACTTTCTACACTTTGCATGGTCATCCCCTGAGCCGGACTGGACCCTCGGGCCGTATGTTTGACCCCCAGAGATGAATCAAACGCTGACATGATAATGTGTTTATTAGCTCTTCACAGCTGGACATGAAGAGCATCAGATCCAACAAACGTTCATGCTCTGATGATTCTCCAGCTGGATAAAAACCTACTGTCATGTGATTTCTGCTGCAGCACCGCGATGCTTCATGAACACTTCATCAACACTTCATCAACACGGAGCAACAAAACCTGCAGCTTCTGGATTTTACAGGTTAAAAACAAACCTTCTGGTCAACAGAGAAACATTAACAACACTTTGGAGAACTGACAGTTAAACTGTGTTCAGCCAACAAACCTCACTGGGCCTGAGGAGCTAAGGAGCTTTAGTCAGCTGTGTTTTAATGTAGGGACGTGAAATTCTGACCTCAAGGTGGATAAAACTGGAGTCATGAAGCCAAGTTGGTTCATTTACTGTAACTTCAATGCTGATTTAAATCAAAGAACACAGATATTTAACTATTCTGCCACCAGAACTCGTCACTACAACGTCTGCAGCTTTAAAGGTTTCTCTGGATCAGTCCGTTTTAAAATAAACCAGCGTTCTGAGTTCCCTTTAGACTGAACACTGTTATCATGAAACTCTGACTGAATGATGAACTGTTAGGAAGCAGCTCCTCTCTGACCACCTGAGGCCGTCTGTCCTGAACCCTGAACATAAACCATCGTTTTTTCTGCTGTATTTAACTCCTCAGGCTGCAGACCAGACCCAGGTTCTCCTTGAAGCTCACTTTATTCATTTGATTACAACAAAAAACATACGAGAAGAACATCTTTAGAGCTCCTCACCTGTCTCAGCTTGGAAGCCATCTTGTCCTGGAGTTTGAAAAGAGGCGGGGCTCTAAAGCTGCTCTCTTATTGGTAGAGGAGCAGCTCTCAAATCTGATTGGACAACAGATGGTGTCACTCAAGGCAATGAAGGTGGATATTAAAGGAAGCACAGACGTCCTGCTGGTGTTAAACCTTCAGTATTAATCAGTGACTGTGTGTCTTTGGACTGAGATGATGTTGGAAGAATCTGAGGAGAATCTTCTGCAGCTGCTGTGAGCTTGGTTAAGAGCTGCGATCTGATTGGTCCGTTTGAACTGGGAAGGACCGCCCCCTGCAGGAACACCAGAAGAAGGAGAAGAAGGAGGAGGAGGAGGAGGAGGAGGAGCAGAGGTCTGTGGTCCATGAATAGAAGTAGATCTTTACTTAGCAGCTCTATCAGGAGACAAACAACCAAAGACAAACTCACTAGAGAAGAAGGGTTTCACTGTTCATGAGATATTAGAGGAGCAGATTATTACACTGAGCTAGTTTTATACCAACATGCTGCTGCTGCTGATCAGCTGTTAGTCTCCTTTTGGAGGCTGACGTGTTCGTGAACCACAGACAAACTGATTTCTATTGTTCTGTAATGTTTCATCGTCCTGCTGCTTCACACCTGTTTGTAAAATAAAACGAGTCTCGGTGCAGAAAAATCTGGAAAATGACAGTAAATAGTTCAGAATATTACAGCTACCAATGTTCATGCTGTCAGACATCATGACATCTCCTCATTACGTCTTTGTGACATTGAACATCCGTTACTGGAGGGGAGGGAATCTTAACAAACTTCTGAACCAGCAGGAGGCTTTTAGGATTTATACTCTTCAGACTCTGGCTCCTAAGGGATTAAATGATGAACTGCTTCCTGTGATGTGTTTTTCCTGCTGTTTGTATTCTGATCGATGGTTTTGACTGATGGACTCACTTATGTCTGACTTTATACTCTTTTCCCTATTATACATGTGATCTGTGCACATAAATCTCTAGGCTCATCTCTTGCTGAATGACCAGGTTTGTGTCCTTATTTATGTTTATAGGACACAACATGATTTTATTTGGTATTTGCTCTTTATGAAACCATCACATCTCTTTTGTCTGACTGTAACATTGTGCTGGTTATTGTCATGTCAGCCTGGGTTTGATCGAACCCTTATTTCTGTGTAGCTCTCCTGGTTTTTGTGTTGGTTCTCTCCCCCAGGAAGCTGATGCTTATTATCTGTGTGTTAATTTGTGACTGATTGGATGCAGGTTTGTCTGTGGGGACTCCCTATTTAAGATGACCTGCCCTTTTCACAAATGTTTGCCTGAAGAAGGTCTATGAATGAAACGTTGCGCTAATTAAATAACCTTTTCTGCAAGTGAGACAGTGTGTGGAAGCTTATTCTTCAACAATTACAAATGTTAAAATGTCCATTTTTCAATAGCGTATGTTCAGTTTTTTTCCCTACATTCTAAAAAATCCTGTTTAAACTCAATAAAAAGCATCAAGCAGCAGTTTGCTTCAGTCCTGTTGAGTTATGACGTCTGATGAAATGATGTTCAACCAGTAAACTACATGGAGTTAGGAGGGATGGTGCTTCCTCTGCAAATTAAATGTGTTTTAATTATTTATTACCTGATAGCATGAACTCAGAACAGCTGTCAGATTTTAACTGTGGTGTCTCAAACGGCCTGTAGGGGGCAGCAGCGCCTCTGCTGCGTTCAGTCTGACAGGAGAAGAAAAGTCTCCCTTCAGGCTCAGAACGAAAAGTGCAAAACTCCTGAAATACGATTTATTTTAACTTGCATAATAATAACATACAATGCGTGTATTTAAATATTCATAGTTTTATTTACATTGTTATTTTATATCAAGTGCGCTGGTGAAGTGGAACCAAATACCGGAGTCAGAGTTCTCCGTACGGACACTAATCGCGGCCGGACCGGTGGGTGACAGCAGGAGCAGCCGTTGTCCTTAAACCTGCCTGCAGCTCGTCCGACCTGAGCGGTTCCAGATATCAGCAGCAGCGGTGGGAGCAGCGACATGTCTCTGGCCGCGGACGCGTTCGTGTCGCAGTTAGCAGGTAAAGTTTCCTCGTTATAACTGTTTCTGTGGATCTTTATCAAGCTAACGTTAGCTTCAAGCTAACAGCAGCCCTCTCTAACACTGGTTCTGATGTGTGAGCAGCTAACGGTGGCAAATGATGCTAACGTTTAAATAAATATTAGACCACATGAACTGTGTTTGTTACGCTAACAGCAGCATTTCCCAACATTAGCTGCTCACATAGCATTTTAAAATAATTTTTAGACCACCTAAACTTCATTTGTTTATGCTAACAGCAGTATTTTTCTTCATTAGCTGCTCACATATAGTTATTAAAATATATAGGTTTTAATTAGACCCCTAAACCTTCATTTTTTTAGACCCCTAAATCTTCATTGTTTTGCTAACAGAACAATTTTCCAACATTAGCTGGTCACATATAATTTTAAAATAATTATTACACCACCTGCACTTTATTTGTTATGCTAACAATAACAGTGGCTGCTCACATTTAATTTTAAAGTAATTTTTAAAGCACTTAAACTTATTTTCATGCTAACAGCAACATTTTCCAACATTAGCTGTTCACGTATAATTTTTAAAATAATAAATATTATGTAATTTAATGCCAATGGTAGCATTTCCAACATTAGGGAATCACATATATTTTTTAAATAATTATTACACCACCTAAACTTTATTTTTTAATGCTAACAGCAACATTAGCTGCTCTCATGTAATTTTTAAATAATTAATACACCATTTAATCTTTATTTTTTTTAATGCTAACAACATTGTCCAACAGTAGCTACTCACATCTAGTTATTTAATAATTATTACACCACCTGAACTATATTTCTTTTATGCTAACAGCAACATTAGCTGCTCTCATGTAATTTTTAAATAATTAATTCACCACTTTCACTTTATTTGTTATGCTAACAGTGACATTAGCTGCTCATGTGTTAGCCACCAGTGCAGTTTAATGCAGCAGCACAGCTCAGCAGCTTACAGATCATTTTAAAACAATTACTAGACTGTGTAAATTTTATTTTTCATGCTAACAGCAGCATTTTCTAACATCAGCTGATTTCATATAATTATAAAATAATTAATACACCACCTGCACTTTCTTTGCTATGCTAACAGTAACGTTAGCTGCTCATGTGTTAGCCACCAGTACAGTTTAGAATTAGAATGCCTTTATTGTCATGACATAACATGTAACAAGGTAATGCAGCAGCATCGCTCAGCAGCTGTTATCTGGGTCAAACAGTCATAAAGAAATAATCTCTTTTCCAATTAACCTCATGGGTCTGCATTACTGTACCTGCTCTGTGTCCCACATTACAACCAAACCATCTATTCTTACCATTTAAAACAGCTTTAAAGGACCAGGTCAGCTCAAATAATGCTGCCAGAAAGAGACTGCAGCTCTTACACTGTGTCTGAAATGTTGTTATTAATAGTAATATTAATACACACTAAATAATACTGTTTCCAGCCTTGCAGTGAGAAATGTTTCAGTACATATTACTGCATGTATTGAATGATTAGAATGCTACGAATGGACTTGTTACGGCTGCCAGCTGCCTCATGTGCATCAAAATTACTTGATTTAATTAATGAGGATTATTTTTTTAAAGAATAAACTCACAGGATGTTTGATAAAGAGATAATTTCTAGATCTCCAGATACGAAATCTGTCCATAAATCGAGTCAATTACAGTCTGAATAACTCTATCAGACAATCAAACACTTACAGCCCAAACATCCAGAGCTCTGCTGTGTGTAAAGTCATGTGGATTACACTGCAAACTGCAAACACGTCTTGACTGATCATGATTAATGCAACCATAACCGACCTTTGTGTCTCTCTTTAGACTCCAAATCTTCCCTTTTAGCGTTTCCCTCCGGTTTCTCATTCATGTTGCTGTGAACATGTGGAGTCAACATGTCAGCAGACTCTGTGTCTTTTATGGAAAGTACAAAATAAAAACCCAACAAGCTTTAAATCAGAGTAAATAATTCTCTTGTAGACGAGTCATGGAACAGGAGAACCGAACAGCTGTAGCCTGCTAGTTTGCCTTAGTCCACATCACAGTTGTAAAGCTCAGATTCTGTGTCTGTCAGCCCTAAAATGGAATAAGTCATGTTTCTGTTACTGAACCTACGTCTGACATTAACCTGAGACTCCCTGAGAGGTTGTTAAGACTTCTGTGTTTTCTATATTTGTCCTTCTGTAGCATCGTTGAGCTAAGTACATCTAGTTCTGGTGGCTGATATCAGACTGTCGCTGATTTAATCTGGACTGTACTGAGTTAAACAGAAGAAAGTTAGCTGCTGAGGTGACCTTGATAATCCAGCGTGTCTCCTTGTGTCTTTTTTTGCCGCTGACAGCTGCTGAGCCGTGGCCTGAGAATGCCACCTTGTACCAGCCGCTGAAGGGTGAGTCGGTCTGGAACACAGAACCTGGACTCTGATGGTTCACGTTGGTTTAGGACTGAATGGTTCGGTTCTGACAGATGTAGCTGATACATGTTTGTCTTGTTCTGTGGTTGTTCTGGACCTGCACAGGGACAACAGATGCTAATTAGCTGCTAGCTAACGCTGGTCTGGTGCAGTTACTTTTAATCATGTGCTGTCCCTGCAAAATACACAAATAAACTAATAAAAAAAGCAAATATAAAAATGATGATGTGAGTTTTTCTGCATCTGGAGAGTCTTATTTTGTAGGAGTGTCTCTGTTGCACCACAGCAGTTCGATTAAGATGGTCTTTGTCGTGTCTTCTAGTAAAATGCAGCTCCTGTGGTTTAATCATTGCTCTCTGACATATTTAGAAAACATGTAGATTCATTTCTGAGCTCTGCTGTGGTTTTATTTGTTCACAGAGGATCAGATTCTGCTGTCGGACTGCGCCTCCTCTCTCGCTGTTCAGGTGAACGTTCTTATATTTTCTGTGTTCTGGCTCTGTTTTATTTAATCCTCTGAACTCTCAGCAGTGTCTGGGTGCTTTTTCCTGCTGCCGTCACATTTCTCCTCAGTGTTGACTCGTTTTCTCACAGCAGACGGCTCCATGAACCGCGGCTCTGATCATTTATGTCACAAAAACTCTCCAGAATGACTGAATCTGCTCCTAGATGGTCTGAAACCTGTCTACATTTACCAGAACATGATCAGAGTGTGCTGTTCGTAGTCATACCCTGAAAACATTTACAGTTTTTTGTTCATTTAAAGACATAAAAACCTGGAATCAACATGTTTCCACGGCTGTTACCATCACTGGAAGATAAAGGTGTCTCCACATCCTGTAGATATTTACCTGTTTATATATTCAACCCTGGATACACTGCCTGCAGTTCAGACTCAGATCTTTTATCCGGTGACTTGTTCACAGTAGAGTTCCTGATGTCTTCACAGTTGTGCAGAGAGGCTCAGTTTTTTTTTGTTTTTAACAGATTCTGGTCAGAGTACATGGTTGATTTTAGATTAATTTTTAAAAGTTTTCTACAGATGAGGCGTTCAAAGACCACTGAAAAGTTAAAAATCTGATGATTCTTTCTGTTTTTAAACTTCCTGGTTCATAGACGGTTTAGTTTTGGCTGCAGACCTTTTCATCCGTGGTGTTAAAAGGTGACATCTGATGGTTGTTGTCGTCATTATTTGTTGCTGATTAATCTCTTCACTTCCTGTTTCTCCTGCAGGCCTACCTGAGGATGTGTGGCTTACCTGTGGAGGTGGTTTGCAAAGTGAACGCTGAATATATGTCGCCCTCTGGTCAGTACAAACTGCTGCACGTGCTCAGTTCTGCTCTTTTATCCAGGGTTTAAAGCCTGGATAAAACTAACTTAACTCTGAAAACCTGGCAGCAGGTTTGAGAGGCTCGTTGTCTTTTTACCATTTCAACTGATTCCACATTTATCTTTTAAAAATAAACCATTTGCTTCAACAAGATTCTGTAAAAACAATAAATTCAGTGCTTTTCATTGTAATCAGCAAAACGTTCATGGCTCAGCTGAGACCAACAACAGTTCAGAGTTTCAGGTTGACCTGCAGGCAGTGTAGTTTGTTCTGTTTGCTCTATCAGCTTCAGAGGTGAACGACGTGGCTTTTACCTGTCGCCATCTTTGTCTGTATTCCAGGTAAGATTCCCTTCATCCATGTGGGGAACCAGGTGGTGTCAGAACTGGGACCCATAGTCCAGTTCACCAAGGCTAAGGTGACGTATCTCTGGTTTATTAACATTTAAACTGATCAAAGCTTCATCACTGATCAGAAACACCTCCAGTCGTTATAATATTAATGAATTAATTGATATCATACATATTATAATATTATACATAACTTTTGTCGCTGCGCTGAATTCACATTTTTAAATTTTCACTTCATGCATCGTGTGTTTAATTTTTTCACTATCCAGCATGTTTTAGATGTTTCCTTCTTCCAACACACCTGGTTCAGATGATCAGGATCGTTATCAGGCTTCTGCAGAGCTTCATAATGAGCTGATCATCTGAATCAGGTGTGTTGGAAGAGGGAAACATCTAGAACATGCTGGATAGGGGCCCTGGAGGACCGGAGTTTGACACCCCTGCTCTAGAGCCTCAGCCGCATACTGGAGCCTTGGCGACGCTCGGTGGCGTTTGGCAGCGTTCGGTGGCACACAGGACTATTTGAATATCAAAATTATTATCCCAATACCACCACAACCAACCAGTATTTAGATATTCCAATATTCCAGACCAGCCCTGGTGAAATGTCTTCTTCAGACACGGTAAACAAAGTCCACTCTGGTCAGTGCCACATGCTGCTGGTTTTCTCTGCCCGCGCAGTCTGATGACATCATACACATGCGACAGTACCGTCAGGGAGGGGAGGGGTTGAGGAGCCATGAGGGCAAACCACAACACACAGACCAACGGCAAAAACCAAGATTCAGAGTCTTTATTAGTATCGGCTGATTTTTAATATCGGAATGACGTCATAATTGCCAAAATTAACCAGTAATTATCAAACGCCGATATTATCGTGTTTCCCTGCTATTTACAGTTTGTGATTTTAACAACTGCACCAATAAATGTGGATTTTAACAGTCAAGATGTTCACATTGTCTTGAAGAATTAGTTTGATGGTTTCTTCAGTTCTAGGGTTTAAAGTTATTTTACACTGGTTGAGTTAATTCACATTCTGTTTTTGTAATTCTGTTAACGTCCTCATGTATTAAACCCAACTAAACCTAATATTAAGTAAAGAGAAAAGATCTCTGAATTATTATAAATCAGTGTTTTCACAGTATTTGTGTCAAATAATTATTTAGAACATATAGATTCTGTTGTTTTTCACAGTTACAGCTGTTTGATGTTATTTTCTATTACAGATATAAACTCAGCTTTTCTTTTTGTAGCTTTGTGTGTTTCAGAAATACAAAAACATCTGTGAGATAAAGTCTTTAAGCTCCAGATTATCTCTCCGGGTGTGTTCTTGGTGTTTTCTCCTGTAGACTAAACGTCTCTGTCTCCTATTCAGGGCCATTCTCTCAGCGACGGCTTGGACGACGTTCAGAGAGCTGAGATGAAAGCTTACATGGAGCTGGTCAACAACATGCTGCTGACGGCTGAGGTACAAACACATGAACACACACACACATACATACATGAACATATGAACCTGTGTACTAACGGATGCACTCCCTGCCTCCTCCTCAGCTCTACATCCAGTGGTGTGACGATGCTACGGCTGCTGAGGTCGGTACTCTGCTCCTCTGGCGTTAGCGGCAGCTTTAGCGGCAGCTTTAGCTCTGGTCGCGTCTCATCAGGTGTGTCTCTGTAGATTTCTCGTCCCAGGTACAGCAGCCCTTATTCGTGGCCTCTCAGCAACATCCTGGCCTACCAGAAGCAGTGGGAGGTCCGCAGGAAGATGAACGCCATCGGCTGGGGAGGGAAGACGCTGGAGCAGGTCAGGCCACGGTGCTAGCGCTGTTCATGCTAACTGTCTCCGACTGTCAGCAGGACTCAGTCAGAATAACAGACATGAAAACAGTTCAAACAAAAGTCAGATTTCTTTATTTGTTCTACTAAAACTGAAAATAACCTGTGGGACATTTGTCCAGGTGTCCACAGGTGAAACGCTGACTCTACATGCTGCAGATTTCTCACTACTTACATGTTTAGTTAGCCTCCTCTCTGCTCTCAGCTAACACTGCCTGCAGTTCAGCCGACATGTCTCTGAGTGTTTTCCTCGTAGCTGTTGGTTGCTGCAGAGTCATTCCTGGTTTCTTTGGTGCAGAAAAGACTGAAGAACTTGTAGCTTTTTAAAGAACCTGCTCAGTGCAGACATTTTATTTGTGGTAAATGTTTTAAACCATGTGGACGATCTCATTTAGATAAATGTAGTTTAAGGACTGTTGAAAGTAAAGGTAAAAATCCACCCGTTAATTCTGTTTTTACTGGTTCTAGCTGATAAATGTGAATTATTCCTGCATTGTTTTAGGATTTCATGCCTCTGAAGCATTTTATAATGAACCCTTTGAACCTCTGGCAGGTCTCAGAGCTGAGTTTGTTTACTGGGGTTGTTTTAAAGTCCCTCATCAGGGTCGGAGCTCCAGCGGTGGTGGAACCCTGTTGTTATTCCTCAGGTTATTATTATTTTACCGACTCACTGCGCACAGTTTGAGGCTCTTAAACTACTCAAAAATGCAAGCAAATTATAATGCACATCAGGACGGTGCATCGCTGTCATATTCTGGGGGAATTACACATGTGAATGGCAAAATGGCTCCACAGCGCCCCCTAGAAAACAACAAAAAAGGGTCCCCGATGTACGTTTCACCTAGAGCTATGAAATTCGGTACACATGTGTCACAACAAGACGCAGAAAAAAGCCTCTAGAACCCATACCCACAATGCAACAGGAAGTCGGCCATTTTGAATTTACTGTCAGATTTTTGGTGATTTTGGCGAAAATTTTTCAGCTTTTCTAGAGCAAAGTTGTCCTGGGGGGTAACTCTGACAGATCTCAGATTAGGCCAGCATGTACTACAGGTGCTGGTGAGCAAAGGTTATTAAAATGTTCTGCAGAAGTTTGAAGGCGTGGCCGTGGCGCCATGAAATAAACAGGAAGTGATGTCTGACTAGCCTGTTTGTGCTCTGATCGGCCTCAACCTTCACATGCATGATCAAAGTCCGGCCCTGATGACATCCATATGGTGACTTCCTGTCTCAGTCGCTGACCAGCATGAAGCGACGACCCGTCCAACGCTGCTCGCTGCTTTAGTTATTCTTGGTATCACTGTGTCTGATGTATATTTAGTCCAGTTGGGAGTGACGTGATCCTCAGTTTGAATGTGGCTTCTTGTGTGTTCCAGGTGTACGAGGATGTGAGTCAGTGCTGCCAGGCTCTTTCTCAGCGCCTCGGAACTCAACCGTACTTCTTCAACAAGCAGTGAGTTCCAAGTCTGAGCGTTTGACTGTTCACTGGAGAGTGTCTGGATGTTTGTCATGTGGCTGCTGGTCTCAGCTGGGTCACTGGTAGCTTCTCAGTTTGGTCATGGAGGGCAGAGTTTGTAGTTTTTGACAGAGTCTAGTTAAATCACATGGTTCATTCCTGGAGAATCTTTAAAAGAGACATGAGAAGGAACCGAAATTCACACGTTCACAGAATTCAAGTCTGCTTTTAGAGTTTCTGGCTGGTGAGTTTGGTCATTTGGTGATTTGTTTTTTTAAAAAGATGGCGTGTTCAAACCACAGACTGGGTTGGATGTTTGATTCCCTCAGGAGCAAATACTGACTGTGTTTTAACATGTTTTAATGTGTTTCTGTTTGTTTTAACGTGTTTTAATGTGTCTTAATGTGTCTTAATGTGTCTTAATGTGTTCTATTGTGTTCTATTGTGTGTCTGTTTGTCTTCAGGCCTACAGAACTGGACGCTCTGGTGTTCGGCCACCTCTTCACCATCCTGACCACCAGGCTGACCAGCACTGAACTGGCCGAGCGGATCAAGAGCTACAGCAACCTGCTGTCCTTCTGCAGACGCATCGAACAGACCTACTTTGAAGACAAGAGCTCCTGAACCGACCTGGACTCTGGCGTCTGATCTCATCTCGTACATTCTGTCTTCTGTCATTCCCCCGATCGTAGCTCCGAGACGCTAACACCTGTTCTCCTTCCTGTCCTCCTCATCCGGTCTTCATCGCTTTGTGCTTGCTGCATGCTGCTGCTCAGAGGAGACGGTTGTCCAGTGAATTCACTCATAATTGAAGGTTCTCTCTTAAATCACAGTAAACTCTGAGCCACTAAAAGCAGATTAATCACAGTTCTTCAGCCTCTTGGAGCTGAGCTGCTGTTATGGGAATCAAATGATCTTATTAATGATAGATTCCACCAGAAGAGGAGCAGCAGGGTTTCAGCTGAGCAGACTCTGCTCTCAGACTTATTTATTCACCTCTGTGGTTTCCTCGGTGGTCCTCAGCAGCTCTGATGTTCTCATGGAGGTCACATGACTCGCTGTGTTTCCAGAAACCTGCCAGACATGTGACGCCCAGCGGTTTAACCGTGTTGGAGGAAGGGATCTGTTCCAGCTGTACCACTCTGTTGTGTTTGTGTGAATGTGAAGTGCCTACAAAATAAAAGACTTTCACTTCAGTCTGTGGTTGTTTGACTTCATTACCCAGCAGCCACCTGGTTAGGTCACCTGATCAGTGCTGGAGCTCTGAACATGGCTCTGACCTTAGAAGTAATATTTAAATTATTCAA